>JBAMJR010000189.1:5215000-5450000 GCA_038501785.1 Myoxocephalus aenaeus
CGGAGCGCGCTGGTCTGACGGACCCAGCACGCCTCACCTTCGACCGCTGCGTGTTCCCTGTCCTGCCGCGGTACGACCTCCAGGCCGCCGCCCTCGTCATCGTCACCATGAAGCTGCTCTTCGGCCTGGATGACCACACTGAATGGTAACGGGGTCACGGGGCCAGGGTCAGGGTTTGTAGGGAGCGGGGTCCTCCAAAGAGGACCAAGAGGGACACTGGCGCTAGGAGGGCTGTATTTAACAAATTGTATTAAAAGAGCCTTAAAATAGATAAGGACTCAAAGGGGCTCCATGAAGGACCCGGGACGCTTTAAAAGACCATCAGAGGGAAAAAACCTAAAGGCGGACAGACAGAAGAATGGGGGAGTAAAAGCAAAATAAAACACGGATGTTTCCTAATAAAGGAATTACATAGTTTAAAAACTATATAAAAATATACTCTTTAAAATAAACACCACATCTAAATCCAAATAAGTGCTTTGAAATATGGATTAGAATAAACCTCTGGTTAAAAAATAAGCGCTGCGAGTGTCAAAATTGGGATTTACACTTGGTTAGAACGAAGAAGAAGAACCAGAAGAACTAGAACCAGAAGAAGTATAACTAGAACCAGAAAGAGAACGAGAACTAGAACTAGAAGAAGAACTAGAACCAGTAGAAGAAGACAACAATAAAACGTAATTCACACAAACCAGTCGGAGGAAATGACTTATAAACATGTTTGATCCCAGAGACAAAGGTTGACTGTCACTTTGTGTCTTTTAGGGATTTATCCAACGAGGCCGGTGACCGGGACGTCACAGGTGAGTTCTCCACACCTGACCGTCGTGCCGCTGGAGGGGAACACCTTCTCAACCCGTTGTCTCAGTGACGAGTGGAGACAACACTGCTCAGCTAGGCGGCGAAAAGGGACGCGTTGGTAAACTGGGCCAGTCGTGAAGGAGAAGGCTGCAGCTGCCAAACCGGCGGTGATGTCATCGCTCCCTCATTGTAATATCTGCTAGTTGTTTTTATTAGTGTCTGACTCCATTGTTTAGAATCGGAGCTCTTAAACCATTTTCTAACCCGTCATGGTCCGATATTGTGTGTCTCGCTCTGAGAAGTCTCGTTCTGAAACCGTCTGAAAAGGTTCCTTCCGTCAAAACGAGCTGCTTTTAGTGGCCGTGCTTTGACAGTGAGAAGTCTCTGAGTGATGACATCACAGCCTTCTCCTTCAAGAGGAGTCTGAGGCCCAATCCCAATCTCCACCCTTACGGACTCACGGACTTTGAGGCGCGCTCCCGCAAAGTCTGAGGGTTTAGGGCTGTCCCATTGTCACATCGTCGAGTGCTTGAGGGCTCTCTGGCAGACATTGAGCCCTTTATGAACCCTTTCCGTAAGTCAGCATTAGATGCTGACTTTGCCTAAGGGAATTACCCACAGTTCATAGCAATGTGACGTTAAACACGCACAGTTACCAACTGTGGGTAATTCCCTTAGGCAAAGTCGGCATCTAATGCTGATTTACGGAAAGGGTTCATAAAGGGCTCAAAATGTCTGCCAGAGAGCCCTCAAGCACTCGACGATGTGACAGTGGGACACCCTAAACCCTCAAGGACTTTGCAGGAGCGCGCCTCAAAGTCGGTGAGTCCGTAAGGGTGGAGATTGGGATTGGGCCTGAGTGATGACATTACAGCCTTCTCCTTCAATGCCGGAGCAGTGTATTAACTGTCTGCCCTCTTAGTCGTCTAGCTGATCTGAAGCCTTCAGACATGGGTCCTGACTGAAGAATCGGTTTCTATGTGACAGGAGACCTGTTCAGCCTGAGGAGGTGGTTCAGAGTGGTGCAGGCCGCCCTGACCGGTGCCCAGCAGAGGAGAGCCCACGATGTCGCCAGGTGAGTCCTAGACCACGGTCCCAGGTGTGACTCTGTGTATAACTTAAACTTAAACTATACCTAAAAACTTAAACTTAAAAATGTTTTTTACTTTAACTTTTTTTTTTTTTATGTTTAAGAACTTTAAAAAAGGAAAACAATTAAAAAAAACGTAAACTATAAAAACGTTACTGTATAAATTATTATAATAATTTTTTGGGGGTTTTATATCAAATAATTAAAATAAGTTTAAAATCGCTGGTTTGAAACTTTAACGTGTAAATCTGAATATCTTCAGCTCTACGTGAGAATATTTTTATTTATTTATGCATAGTGAGTTTGACATTTCTGGTTTATCATCACCGCTAATGTCTATAAAGTGTGTGTGTATATGTCTCTCTCAGGAAGCAGTGGGCGGGGAACAAACCGCTTCACACCAACAGCAAGAAGAAAAGTGTCGTGCTGAAAAGAAAAAGTAAGAATCTGAGATTGTAGAATATGAAATTCTAGAATTCTATTATGAATATAAAGCTTTGTTTACGTTTTTATCTATTTATTCTATTATGTCTGTCTCTGTCTCCCTCTCCCTCTCTCTCGCTCCCCCCCTCTCCCCCTACAGGAATAGCAGAGCAAGTTCAGGTGTGTTTTGAGAAGTTGTCCTCTCGTCCGGCGGGCATCGAGCGCTCGGCCCCGTCCAGCTTCAGGTTCCGTTGGGGGAACGAGGCCTCAGGGGACGGACCTGGTCTGCACCACCAGAAGCTGGACGGGGTTCTGACCCTGAGGGACGGAGTCCAGACTCCCTGCAACGCCTCCTACTGGCACCCAGCTGTCACCGCCTCCGAGTACGGCCTCCGCCTCCTCTTCCTCACAGGATGTGTCCCTCCTCTTCCTCTCCTCTTCCTCACAGGATGTGTTCCTCCTCTACCTCTCTGACCCTCCTCCTCTTCCTCACAGGATGTGCTCCAGGTCTTACCAGCAGATTGAGGGTTCGCTGCCCCGGAGCTTCGTCTGGCTGCTGCAGCTCTTCTGCTTCCTGTTGGACGTGAAGCCGGCGGACCTGATGGAGGAGGTGCTGCGGGTGGAGGGGAGGCTGATCCACCAGACCGGGAGGGGGACCAGGACCGGCACCAGGACCGGCACCAGGACCGGCACCAGGACCGGCACCAGGACCAGGACCAGGACCAGAGCTGGGAGAGGATGGACTGCTGGAGAGACTAGATGAAACAGAGACTTCAACAGTTTACCGCCATGTTTCCGGGGGTGCATTCAAGGACACTCTGAAATCACAGTTCATTTGTGTTAAAATGTTCATTCATCTATTTATTTTTTTACATTTTTCCTCTTCCTGTAAAACATAAAACATTTATAATATTCTTTCACACATGCATTCTGTCCTGTGCTCTGATTGGCTGTCGCTTCACATCAGCTTTATCCTCAAAGGTAAACAATGTGTTGTTTACTTTATCAATAAAATGAGACTGAACCTGATTATCAAAAATAAAAATAAATTAAACCAATAACTATTTTCTCTGTCTCTCTCTCCCCCCTCTCTGTCTCTCCCTCTCTCTCCTCTGTCTCTCATAGCTCTCTTGCCCTCCCTCCCCCTCTCTCGCGCTCTCTCTGTTTGTTTTTCCTGAGACACAAAGAGCCTCTAGAGCTGCAGCACCAGCAGGGGGCGACACACACAACGCTGCAGTGGTACTACAGTACTACAGGTACAAATACACCGACAAGTACCACACATTAGGGCTGGCCGGGCCTGATGTACTCGGTACACTTTTGAGGTACTTGTACTACATTTATCTCACAGCATTAAGTACTTTACAAATACAAATATTTACACAAGGGAATAGTTTATTAAATATGATTAGTTATAAATTAAACTCCACAACAATTTATCAATTAGTACATGGATCAATAAGTACTTAATCAGCAGATGAATCCTTTGCTCTAATATTCATCTGTTAATATTTCAAAATGAGCTCCACAAACTACAACAATGTCCTGCTTTTACATTAAAGAGTAATAATACTCTGAAGACAGAATATGTATTAGTACAACCAGTTTCAATACTTACTAGTATTGATAATTGTACTGTAAAAGTATTTTAACTGTGTGGTATCAGTACTTATACTATATCATAGTACACTGTGGTATCAGTACTTAAACTATAACATAGTAATACTGTGGTATCAGTACTTATACTATAACAGTATACTGTGGTATCAGTACTTGTACTATAACATAGTATACTGTGGTATCAGTACTTATACTACAACATAGTATTACTGTGGTATCAATACTTATACTATAACTTGTGGTACTAGTATGTGTTTAAAGTCACACGAGGTGAAACGTGAACAGGCCGTCAGCAGTCAGCTGAGGACGCGGTGACATAAATAACTGTCTGGAGACCGGAAGCAACGAGCCGACCGTGAACGCACCGCGAGCGGAGGTGACGGGAGGTAACGCTGCTCCCTGGTATCACCATGGCAACAGCCGCAGCATGTCCTCACGCGACGTCTCGTGAAGCGTCTTTTATTATTTTGTATTTTATTTTAATATGTTTATATTAATATGTTCATCTTTTATTATATAAATAGTAATATGTTCTTATTTTAATATATTTTTTATTTTATAATAGAAATAATATGTTCTTATTTTAATATGTTTATTTTATTACTTTTGTTCCCGTTATGTTTTATTTTATTTATTTTTTTGTATTCTGATCTTTTATTGCAGTAAAGTACTAATACTCCACTACAAGTAATAGTCCTATATGTACCTCTAAAAAGTACAAAATATACCTCTGAGATGTTGCACAGTATAAAGTACAACATGTATCTCTGAGAGGTAGTATAGTAAAAGTACAATATGTACCTCTGAGATGTAGTACAGTAAAAAGTACAACATATACCTCTGAGATGTAGTACAGTATAAAGTACAATATGTAGTACTTGGCAGACGGCTAATTGAAAACAAGGAATAAATGCTGTGGTACATCAGAAAGTCAGTACAAAAGGTAGTTTCCTGTTTATGGTCCAACACTTCAAGGTATTCAAGTAATACGTGAAGTTTATATCCCGTTGAATATTACATATAAATATAGTGGAGGAAAGAAACGTACACTATAACAGTTATATTATTACCTTCCAGCTATGGATACACACGTAGTAGCAGAGTGAGTACTCTGTTTAGAGTACAAGTACCACAGTTTTCTGCAATGTCTGCTTTCATCTCGACTGAAAGAAGAAAGAAGGAAAAAAGGAGAAACTTGGAGATCTCGTAGCTCCGCCTCTTCCTGACCTCTCGTAGCCCCGCCTCCTCCTGAACTCTCGTAGCTCCGCCTCCTCCTGACCCACATTCTAGTGAAATAAACTCTAGAACTAAATTCTAGAAGTAAACTATAGACCTAAAATCTGGAGAGAAAAAAACTCTAGACCTAAACTCTAGGACTAAACTCTAGACCTAAACTCTGGGACTAAACTATAGAACTAAACTCTCAAACTAAACTATAGGACTAAACTACATAATTAAACTATAGGATTAAACTATAGAACTAAACTCTGGGAGATATTTTCAAGTAATTCTTGTTTTATTTCCCTCCAGGTCTGAAATGAGCTTCTCTTTGTGTTCTCAGCCAAAAGAGAAAGAGAAGTTCAGATCTTCAGTTTGTGATCAGGCAGCAACACAAACGTCTCCATGAGCAAAGACGACGTTTATTAACTTTTGTACCTTGTTGATGCGTCAATATGGAGTTTTATAATGCTACGAGACTTATTATTATTATTAATAATATTGTAATGTGTAATACTGCATGTGTTGATTCTTCAGACCAGTTGATGGGAATGCGCCTCATTCTCAGACCTGATAAAGAAAAGGACCATGGGTTTCCCCCACAATGCATTGCAACGTCTAACTGTATTCAGCATCACCTGCTGAGTGGTCACGTACTGGACACATGACCTCTGTGTGTTTATCGGCTTCCTTCACAACCTCTGAACTTGAAAAATTAAAATGAACTGGCGTCACCCGGCTTCTTGTCCCAGTCTTCCTCTCTCTCTCTCTTTTTGACCGGCAACATGTTGAGCTCTGAGCGATGAAGATGTTGGAGGACTCCTCTTCATCAAACACTTGAGACATGAATCACAAAGAATGAAACCAGCTCTTTGTTTGCCTTCTCAGACAGGATGACTTGTCTCCTCTTCCTCCTCCTCTTCCTCCTCTCCCCTCACATCAACAGAACAAGTCCACGAGACTTAAAGACGTCGTCATTCTCGTGTCTCTGAACTTGTAGAGGAGACACAAAGAGCTGCTGTCTCCTCTTCCTCTTCTTCCTCTTCTTCTTCTTCTTCTTCTTCTTCTTCTTCTTCTTCTTCTTCTTCTTCTTCTTCCTCCTCCTCCTCACATGATGGTGACGGCCCCCTGCCGCAACTTAAAGGGTTAACATGCAGCCACAACAAAGGAGACGGTGCTCCAAAGTATGTGAGGGAATGGGGGAGGAAGAGGAAGGGGCTGCCTTCTAGCCCCGCCCTCTTTACTGGAGAGGCTGTTTACAACTCGACGCAGAGGAGTGGTTCATCGGCCTGGTGGGGGCTACAGGAGGAAGACGATGAGGAAGAGTGTCTCCTGTTCTCTTTGTCTATTTTACATCCTCCTTACTGTCTGTATTCAACTTCCACATGTCTGAGGAAGAGGAGGAGGAAGAGGAAAAAGGAGGAGGAGGAAGAGGGGGAAGAGGGGGAAGAGGAAAAAGGAGGACAAGTCCACGAGACGTAAAGACGTCCTCATTCTCGTGTCTCTGAACTTGTTTGTAGAGGAGACACAAAGAGCTGCTGTCTCCTCTTCCTCCTCCTCCTCTTCCTCCTCCTCCTGCTCCTCCTCCTCTTCCACTTCCTCTTCCTCCTCCTCCTCCTGCTCCTCTTCCTTTTCCTCTTCCTCCTCCTGCTCCTCCTCCTCCTCTCCTGTGTTTACATTTAATAAGCAGAATGTCTAAACACGAGGAGGATAACGAAATTAAATACATATCATGATTATGATTATTATATATGTTCATCATGATTTCCCAGAAACCCAGTTGACATATTTAAATAAATGTAATATATTTATGTGAGATATTTCATTCAATATTATAGAAGATAAAGAACACCATAAATGATTCACATTTAAGAGGCTGGAACTACTTTTAAATTATTAAAAAATAATCTCAAACAACTCGTTGATTAATGTACTGAATTAATTAATTAATTATTTTATTAATTAACTGACGCATCTATTTTTTATCAATAAGTTAAATTTCAACCGTATAAACATCAAGTTGATGAACATTTATTCATATTAAAACTTTATTTTTATTATTCAGTTAAACAAAATCATAAAAACACAAACAAAATGGTGTTCATGACAATTTTATGACAACATATATTATATTCTAATAGGATGAAGTCTGTTTTAAGTTTGTAATTTTTGTCATAAAAAACTACGAATCAAGTTGATAATATTATTGATTATTATATACTTTTATTTTGTTTTAATATGATACAGACACAGTTTAAAGTTCCAGACTTATAGATACATGTGTTAATTAATACATAATAATATGTTAGTGTGTATTTAATATGTATTTATTTAATCCATATTGTTATATTTCTGTACTTTTATTTTGTATGCATTTGCCCACTGCCAAGCGCCTCTCTCTATCTCTCTCTCTCTCTCTCTCTCTCTCTCTCTCTCTCTCTCGGCGCGTCCTCGCGGCTGGGTGGTGTCGCGCGCCTCGCGCGCCTCGCCCGCCCAACCTTTCCCCCAGTTCGGGAGCGCGGGTTCACCGGGTTTACTCTGACACCGCTGACTCCCTGGCCACGCCCCCCGACAGCCACGCACCCCGCGTCGGGCCAATCGCGTCACCGGCCGCGTCCCGGTCACGCCCCACCTCGCCTCTGATTGGCCGCGGACCGCTACACCTTTGCCTCTGATTGGCTGCGTGTTACCACCCGCCAGACTGCTCTGAATTTTGTTTCTGTTTTATTTTTTCTGTGTTCTATATAAATATATGTTTTAGTGGTTCCACTCAGATGAAGCACGAGCTCTTTGTTGCGCGCGCTCGTGTCTGCTTTACTTCCTGCTTTCCCCCCTCCTCCTCCTCCTCGCTTCTGCCAGGTGAGTCTTTATTCTTTTTATTATTAACAAAGTTGTCGCACGTTAAACATCGAGCCGTCACGTGCACGATGTGCACACGCGCGCTGGTCTCAGGTCAGCCCGTGCACGCTCGGTTGTTCGGTTCACCGTGAAGGAGCTGAGCTGGTTTATGTGAGGTCATGTCTGTCTGTGTGTGTGTGTGTGTGTGTGTGTGCGTGCGTGCGTGCGTGTGTGTGTACAACAGTTGCATCGCTGCATGATAAAGTTGGATGTTTTTATTGTTGGCGAGTAGAATTTGATTCTAGTTGTCTATGGCTTATTATATATATATGGCTTATTATTTTATATATATATATATATATATATATATATATATATATATATATATATATATATATAAGCCATAGACAACTAGAATCAGATTCTACTCTATTATTATATATATATATATATATATATATATATATATATATATATATATATATATATACGTATCTATTATAATATATATATATTATAATATTATATTATATATAATAAGTATAATATCTATTATATTTTATCTATTATTTATATTATATTATATTATATATATTATATTATATACATTATATTATTTATATTATATATATTATATTATACATTATACGTGTAACAGACATATATTATATATTATATAATATACATATATAATATATATGTATTATATATAATATATATGTATTATATATATATAATTAAGTATAAATATCTGACTACAGGATAACGTGTAATCTTTGGTCACAAATGCTATTATCAGTCAAACATACACAAAAAATCTATAATAATAATAATAATAATAATAATAATAATAATAATAATATAATAAAAGAAAGCTCATATAATAATAACATGTAACTGTCACAATAACTGAATCAATATCTATTTACAAAATATTTGATTTGTCAACTCCTTAATTTTGGTGTTCAATTAAATTACTTTGTTTTATGTCCAAAATCATTCTGTGTAAAATCAAAGAAGAACATAACAGACATATTGATATCATCTTTATAGATCAATAACCCGTCCAGGCCGGCCATGCTGTCAGTGAATCGTTTGTAATAGTAAGAATGTAAATAACTGATTTAGTTCATTAATAAGTGCGATTGTGAATAATCTCTAATCTCATTATGTCCTGCTGTGATGCGTTTGAGGGTTTTTAAGCGTGGGAAATTACAGCACCGCTGACGAGACGTGTGTTTGTTGCTCTCACTCTCTCTCTCTGTCTCTCTCTCTCTTCGGGGTGAGTCGGTGCATGTAAATGAGGGAGGAGGCAGGGGGCGGGGCTTGCTTGTGCAATATCTGGCACGCCTCCTCTTCCTCCTCCTTCTCCCGTCATCTGTTCTGGGTGCAGGGTGGTTCCCGTTCAGGTCCCTCTCTCTCTCTCTCTCTCTCTGTATATATGGAGGTCTCTCGCCCCTGAGCGTTATCTCTTTGTCCCCTCGGTCACCTCCCACCTACATTCATGTATTTATTTTAACCATCACACTTTTATTTTATATTTCTGTTATTGTGGCGGGGCAGCTCAGGAGGAAGTAGCAAAACAGTGACTTCATCGGTAATTAGAAGGGCGGCGGTGCGCGCTTGAAGAAGAAGAAGAAGAAGAAGAAGAAGAAGAAGAGTCAGTCAACATTTTGCATCCCTGCTGCTGTCGAGTTTACGTCATGTTGGAAAACTGAACTTCTGAGGATAAAACTGTTGCAGAGCACCGATGCTTTTCCCTCACCTGGGAGCCAAGGCGGACTCGGGTCCAGAAAGCCATTTGAGATCCCAACTCATTGCTTGTTTACATCCTGAGCTTTTAAACCTACTGGACAAAAAAGTCCATTTCCATTCGAGAAGTACCAGAAGTAATGTGGGAACTCATTTGGAGTCCCAACTCAACAACACAAGCTGTTCCAACTCCTCCCCTCTGGAAGGCGCTACAGAGCTCTGTACGCCAAAATCACCAGACACAGGAACAGCTTCTTCCCACTGGCCGTCACTCTGATGAACAGTTAAACAGACTCTTCATCTGCACTATCTGCACTTTTTTGTTGTTTTACTACCTTTTTATATTTTTTATATTTATCTTGTATATTGTGTGTGGGAAAAAAAAGTACGAAGAGCAAGTGAAACCAGAGTCAAATTCCATGTATGTGCAAATTTACATGGCCATTAAAGCTGATTCTGATTCTGATTCTGATGTAAAGCTGCTTTTTCATGTGGTTGTGTTAGCTGGTAATCTTACTGCAGTTAAGAAGTGTATGTCAGCAGGGCGACTAAGACAACATTTTGCATCCCTGATGCTTCTATGAGTTTGTTGAGTCAAATTGTCTTTCTGGACATTAGAGAACATATAACTTAATAAAATACGATTCAGAGCCTCAGTGCAGGAACAGCCTCTCACCTGGGAGCCAGGCTGAGGTCCAGGAAGCCATTCTGGATCCCAACACGTATCTCGATTTGTGTTGGGAGAACAGAAGAAGACACTTCACGTCCTGAGCTGTCAAACAAACTTCCAGAAATAATGTGAGAACTTGGCAGAGCACATTTGGAGTCCCAACTTATGTAAATGTGCTTTTTGTTTTTGTGTCAGCTGTTCTGGTAGTTTGTTGTTTAGTTAAACTTCTTTCTGGACTTGTAACAAACAGTCCGTCACCATTTGGGATCCCAACACATATTTAAAGTGGCTGTAAAAGAACCCTTTGCACCTGTAACAAGGTCATGTTACTTCCCTGAGTCCCCCCAGCACCAATGACAAGAGCACACTTGAGGTATCGTTTGCAACTGGTTTTATTGTCACATGCACGCGCTGGCAGACTGTGCCTCTGCTGTCTCCTCTCTCCCCGCTCCATCCCTACTGAGGTTCATATAGGGACAAGACACAAACACCTAAACAGTTTCAGTTTGAGGCCTATTAGGCCTCATCTCGGCACCTGTTCCCTGAGCCGCTCCTCCGCTCCCCCTCCGCAGCTGAGCATAACCACACCCCTGCCACCACATACCTCCACCACCCGACTTAGGCCGGGGAGCCATCCGGCCTAACTTACTCCCCCTCCCCCCATGAGAGCGGGAGAGGAAGTCGGCCACAACCATCTGTGTCCCCGGCCTATGGATCACCTTGAAATTAAAAGGCTGTAAAGCCAGATACCACCGAGTAATCCGTGCGTATCTTTCATGCGGTGGAGCCACTGGAGAGGGGCGTGATCCGACCAGAGGGTGGAGGAGCGCAGGGAGTCGACCGCCCACCGGATGGCCAGGCACTCCTTCTCTACTGTGCTGTACCTGGCCTGTCTCTCGGATAGCTTCCGGCTGATGTAGAGCACAGGGCGGTCAACCTCCCCTACCTGCTGGGACAAAACGGCCCCCAGCCCTCTGTTCGACGCATCAGTCTGCAGAGTGAAGTTAGGGGTGTGAAGGAGCGGCTCCCCACAGAGAGCCTGTTTTACCTCCTCAAACGCCAACTGGCACTGCTCCGTCCAATGGACCGGATCTGAGGCACCTTTCCGGGTCAGGTCAGTCAAGGGGCTGGTCAGATCTGAGAAGTTCGGGATGAAGCGCCTGTAATAACCTGCCAGCCCCAGAAACTGCCTCACCTCTTTTTTCGTCTTGGGCCGCGTGCAGGCTGCAATAGCGGCGGTCTTGTCCACCTGAGGGCGCACATGCCCGCCGCCCAAGTGGTACCCCAGATACTGTACCTCCCTCCGTCCAACTGCACACTTCCCCGGGTTGGGGGTGAGCCCGGCCTGCCTCAGGGACTCCAGCACCGCGCCCACCCGCTGCACATGCTCCGCCCAGGTGGTGCTGTGGATGATTACATCATCCAAGTAGGCGGCAGCATATGCAGCGTGCGGACGCATCACCCGGTCCATGAGGCGTTAGAATGTGGCTGGGGCACCGAACAACCCAAAGGGAAGCATGGTAAATTGGTACAAACAAAACAGAGTGGAGAAGGCCGTTTTTTCCTCGGACTCTGGCAACAGAGGAATCTACCAGTAGCCCTTGATTAAATCCAGTGTCGTAAAGAAACGCGCAGTGCCCAGTCGGTCCAGGAGCCCGTCGACCCGGGGCATTGGGTATGCATCAAAACATGACACATCATTCACCCTGCGATAGTCCACCTCACTAAGGCCTTTAGAAGCGACAAAACACTTGACAAAACATTTTTTAAATCATCATATAAGCTATACAATAAAAGCAGATAAATAAAAATAAAAACAATAAGAACATGGAGCACACAATCACACATTAAAAGCAGTTCTGAAGAGGTGGGTTTTGATTTCTGTTTTGAATGTGGAAAGGTCAGTGCAGTCACGGATGTGTTTGGGGAGAGAGTTCCAGAGGGAGGGACAGCTATGGAGAAGGCTCTGTCACCCCATGTCCGGTGCTTGGTCCTATGGGGGATGGATAAGAGGTTGGCATCAGAGGAGCGGAGCTGGCGGGATGGAGTGTGGTGGTGGAGCAGGTCGGTGAGGTAGGAGGGGGCCTGATTATGGAGGGCTTTGTGAGTGAGGAGAAGGATTTTGTATTGGCTCCGTTGTGGGACGGGGAGCCAGTGGGGGTTCTGGAGAACAGGGGTGATGTGATCACGGGAGTGGGTGTGGGTGAGCAGGGTTATTTAGGATTTTGGATGATGCAGTGATTCTCAACTCGTGGTTCACAGACCCGTTTTCAGTGGGCTTTGCCTGGGTAAAAAAAAAAAATATATATACTTTTTTTTTTTTCCATCCTGTGGTTTTATTTTGAAGAGACTTTTTTATGCTTTTTTATGCAGGAATAAATACAGGAATATATAAATATAAGTTATACCTAAACAGGACATCATTAAATAAATCTATTTCTACATTTCTGTATTTCTTCATTTATTTATGCCTGTATTTATGTGTCACACGTATTTCTTCATTTATTTATTTCTGTATTTCTGTGTCCTTGTATGCAAATGAGCTGGGGCGGTCCGAACCTCATTGTTAAACAGGATTGGTCAAGTAGGGGAGCAAGACAGAAGCAACCGATCCCTGGCACATGGCCCCTGTAGATGAAGTCAAAAAGCTGTCTAGGCTAGGGTGACCATATCCAACACCAAAAAGGAGGACACTATGCAGTATTTTGTGAGGCTGTGAATAATTGCACAGGAGGGGTGCAGTTTGATTTTATTAAGTGTGAAGAGAGATGTGATCCCTTTTTACTGTAATTGATCTCCTTGGAGCAGGCCTGGCCAACCCTCGGCTCCCGAAACTCTTTGCCTGGTTTCATGCGGCTCTTACGTTCATATCGAAGTTTGTGTTTGTGTTATTTTTTAAATCTTTTTATTGATTTTGCAAATACTACGTCGACCCATTTAATGCGGAGACGGACTGTTTGAAAGCCCCGCTAGTCACAGCTTCTCTGACGCACCTTGAAATATTTCGGCAAACTTCTCCTCAGACCTCAATGCTTATTGTGTGAATTACACCATCAGTAGCTTGTAGGCTGTGGAGTGGTCCAGGCTTTCTTCTTGCAGAGCGTTTGATGAATCTCTCTCTCTCTCTCTCTCTCTCTCTCTCTCTCTCTCTCTCTCTCTCTCTCTCTCTCTCTTCATTAAACATGACAAACGTCAGTAAACAGCTGGACAAGGCTTTGAAATCACGGATTTCGTGAGTTTTTAGTTTGTTTATTTTTTAGGAAACGTCGGAGCAGTTGCGACGTAATGTTTTCAGCGGCGCTAATGTTGTGGTTCATTTATCACCAAACAACGTCGGGGGATTTCACAAACACGTCATCACCTGTTTGTCTGATGCTGCGGGTCAGAGAAGAAGTAGCTTCACCCGTTTAGCGCTCAGCGCTGCATGAGCACTACGTGGAGGAGGGGGGGGGGGCTGTCGGGGCGAAATTCTCACAATAACTCAAGTAAATGCCCCGTCAGATAGCAAACACATTTGGGGGGAATTTTTATCCTTAAATACTGATGAATGAAGAAAAACATTGGGCTCCAGCAGAAGGGGCACTTTTCTCATCCAGGGCAAAAGGGCAGGTTGAGCACCACTAGGGATCAGCGGATCATTTCTAAAAGTCCTGCCGGGATCAGGCTGCTCTCGCCGGGCAGCAGAGCGCTGACGGCCCGGTGCTGCGGGACTCACGGTCCAGTGAGCAGGAACTCAACTCGTCGGCGTATCTTTTTAAGTCGGCTGATTCTTGAATAACCGATCACAGATTTGATGCTTAAACAACTAACTTCTCGCCTGAAAACATCCTAAAAGTACATGTTGTGACTCAACAACAGTAGTATTCAGAGAACTTCAACGTTCAGTTGTGAGTTTCCTCATCAAGTACAGAGAAGAACGCGTATAGAGAAACGGCCGCTGGAGACATCTTAACGCTGATTGGCCAAGACTTATCAAAGATCTTCTATTATGAAGATCACGACCACTCCAATCTCAGAAACGCTGGCCGGCCAGTTCACATATTTTGATTTCAAAACGGCGAATTTCGCCGTAAGGTGACAAGTTTGCAGGTCTGCAAAAAGGAGGACAAATACGCGTCCGGCTTGATGCTGCGCCGGACGCCGGACAGGGCATTGACAATCCGGACTTCTGCTAACGGTTAGCTGAGCTTGCCAACTTCAACAACATGTGAAGGCAGAAGTAGTAGAGCACAACATACCAGGAGCGATCACACTCCTGTGACCAATCATGCTTTAGACAGAGGTTCGGACCGCCCCAGCTCATTTGCATACAAGGACACAGAAATACAAGGCATAAATAAATGAATAAATACAGAAATGTAGAAATAGATTTATTTAATGATGTCCTGTTTAGGTATAACTTATATTTATATATTCCTGTATTTATTTATACATTTATTTAAGCATTTATTTATTTATTCCTGTATTTATTTATTTATTTATACATTTATTTAAGCATTTATTTATTTATTACTGCATTTATTTATTTATTTATAGATTTATTTAATCATTTATTTATTTATTCCTGTATTTATTCCTGCATTTATTTATTTATACTTAAGTCATTTTCAGTCCTCCATAGTTGTTGGAGTTTTTTGTTTGTGCATGAAAGCTGTTGAGTGTTTAAAAATGGTTGAAGATTCTGGATAGTTATGTACGTTGTAATACCTCGTGTCCTGAAGATGCACTTTTGGGTTTTTAATTAAAATGCAGCTAATTGAGTGTAAAAGGGAATAGTTTCCTCTCTAGCATCACCACCAGCTGCTCGTTTTGGTTTATCATTAAACTTGTTTTTGTGTTGGCATACATATTCTCTACTATCTCAGTTTCAAACTGCACCATCTTTTCATTCAATAAATTTGAGAAGTTGAGAATGTTCCTTGATTTGGGTCGCGCCTTGTCATTCAGGGGGGATGGTGGGCCAGACCAGTTGAGAACCACTGCCATAGAGAATGCTGTTGCAATAGTCAATTCTGGAGGTGATGAAGGCGTGGATCAGGGTTTTGGCAGCAGATGAGGAGAGTGATGGGCGGAGACGGGCTATGCTTTTTAAGTGAAAAAAAGGCAGTTCTGGTGAATCATCAGTTCTATGAATCGTCGTTCTTCACGAGGCAGACCGCAGCACGCATTTGGGATCCCATCCCAACTTCTGTGGAAGAGATGGAGGCTCTTCAGTTTCCAGATATATGGAGCAATCCTTTCTGAGAGGTTGCAGTGGAAGTGATGACCTCATGTTGTATCAGCAGGATATTTATCATGAAATAAAACCTGGAACCCGGAGATCATAGACCCTGCTCGGCTTCGCCTGAGACAACGCAAGGCTCTGGAAGCAAAATGGTGCTCAACCTCGTTGAGTGAGAAAAGTAAAATATTAAATAAAACATTCGATATCTGTCACTCAGGTTGACGGACGGCGGCGGCCATGGAGCTGAAACCGAGCATCGAGCACCACGACCTGGAGGCCGCCGAGGCGCTCGTCAGCATGAGCTTCTGGGGTCAAAGGTCGCACAAGCCCCGCCCACTGACCCCCACCTCCGACTCCTGTGACTCCACCCACCTCAACCAGGAGGGCGACGCCCACAAAGACCTGATCGCCCTGTCGTCACTGGTGAGGAACATTATTATTATTGTTAATATTATTGTTATTATTATTATTATTATTACTGTTATTATTATTTCTGTTATTAATATTTCTTTATTGTTGTTATTATTAATATTATTACTGTTATTAGTGTTATTATTATTGCTGTTATTTTTATTATTGTGATTATTATTATTGTTGTTATTATTATCATTAACATGCTTTTAGTAAATAACAATAATTAACTTTATTGCTTTTATTTTAAGTAAATAAATATAAATATTTATATATATATATATATATATATATATATATCATATTAAAAATGGAATATATATACATATATAATGTATTCATTCATATTTTCTCATTTTACTATTCTTATTTTAGCATCCAGGTTACTGTGTTTTATCGTCTATCTGCACTTCTTTAATAATATTTAGTGTTAAAATAATAACATGAATTTTCTCATTGGCTGGCTCAACATTGATTGATTGATTGATTGATTGATAACCTCTGTGCTTTTCCTCTCTCAGTGTATGACTCCTCCTCACAGTCCGAGCTTCGCCGAGATCTCCGCCCTAAGCCCTGCCTCCAGGCCAGTCTTACTCCGCCCTGTCCTCGGCCCCGCCCTCCTCCTCAGTGACTCTTACACCTGCCTGCCTCCACCTTCCTCCTCCTCCTCCTCCTTGGAGACCTCAGCCTTTCCTCCTCAGACGGAGTCTTCCTGTGTGGCTCCGCCCACCAGAGCGATGCTCACCAGCGTCATCCGCCACACCCGCCGACAGCCTCAGCGTTCCTCCAACCGCCGCCCAGCCAGCGGAAGCCTCCACGCCGCCTCCACCGGGGCCTCCGCCGGGGCCTCCGCCGGGGCCTCCTCCGGAGACGAAGGCTCCTCCTCCTCTTCCTCCCTCCTCCTCCTCTCCGGTCCTCTGTCAGGTTTTCCCTGTAAGCAGCCGGACGGCGATGATCTCGGCCTTCGTGCAGGCCCCGGTGCAGGTGCAGGTGGGCGGGGCCGTGCCGCCGGGCACCGTGGTGTTCGTGGTCCCCCAGGCGTCCGTGTCCCAGGCGCCGCATGGCCCGCCCGCCGTCATGACGCTGGGCAGCACTAAGCTCCTCCCCCTGGCCCCGGCCCCACTGTACATGCCCGCGGGCGGGGGCGGAGCCTCGCAGGCCGACTTCTCCCGCAGACGCAACTACGTCTGCAGCTTCCCCGGCTGCAAGAAGACCTACTTCAAGAGCTCCCACCTGAAGGCCCACCTGCGCACACACACAGGTGAGCGGAGGTCACTTCCTGTTCACCACACACAGGTGAGCTGAGGTCACTTCCTGTTCACCACACAGGTGATCTGAGGTCACGACTGTTCAACACACAGGTCTCTGATGCTGCTCGACGACCTTTGACCTCCTTGTTTGTTTACTTTGTGATCAAAGAGATGTTTAGGAGGAAATCAGCTTTAAAAATGTATATTATTTTGGTTTTTGGGACTAAAACTTCACAAGCAAAATAAACAACAATAAAGACAATTTTAAAATGAAATTCCTCCAGATTAAAATTCTTCTCCTCCTCCTCCTCCTCCTCCTCCTCCTCCTCCTCCTCCTCCTCCTCCTACCCCCCTGACCCTCCTCCTTCTCTCCCCCCCCCCCCCCCCCCCCCCCCTTCCTCCTCCCTCCTCCTCACCCTCCTCCTCCTGCAGGAGAGAAGCCGTTCAGCTGTCACTGGGAGGGCTGTGATAAGAAGTTTGCCCGCTCTGACGAGCTTTCCCGCCATCGGCGCACGCACACCGGCGAGAAGAAGTTTGTGTGCAACGTGTGCGACCGGCGCTTCATGCGCAGCGACCACCTGACCAAACACGCCCGGCGGCATGCGACCGCCAAGAGGGCGTCGTCGTGGCCCGCCGAGACCCGGGACCTCCACAAAGTGGCTCTGCCCAAGGGCCAAAACAGGGGCCCCGCACTTCCCGTCGGCGTGCTGGTCTCCAACGCCAACTGACTCAGGACCCCCAGGGACGGGGCTTACACCGTGACTGTCAATAAACTTTTCTACCAATCAAACTCTGCTGGTGAACAAAGTGAAGACGTCGCTCCGCTGCGTCTACGCTCGCTTTGACCTGGTTACTGTGGCACTTCCTGTTTCACTACGCGCTGCAGGCACCGAAACGCTCGCTGCGCTGCAAAACGAGTCCTGTAGGTTGCGTTATCTAAATGAATACGTTCATCTTCTGTACGGTGGCCCGGGTAGGACATTAGCATGTTGACGTAGCGACATGTCGACATTATCATGCTAAGATGCTAACATTAGCACGTACAGTGGCCCGAGTAGGACATCTCAGAGGGCATTCACAGTCAGGCTCAGCTGTACCATTAGCATGCTAATGTTAGCATTTTAGCATGTTAATGTCTACATGTCACACTACGTCAACATGCTAATATTAGCATATTAACATTATAATGTCTACACCTCATGCTACGTCAACGTGCTAATGTTAGCATATTAACATTATAATGTCTACACATCATGCTACGTCAACATGCTGATGTTAGCATATTAGCATGATAATGTCTACATGTCACGCTACGTCAGTGGCACTCAAACTGTGGGGCGCGGAGGTATTACAGGTTGGGTGCTGGGGGGGAGATAGAGATTCCTTTATTAATCCCACAGTGGGGAAATTATTCTCTGCATTTTACCCATCCTTAGTAATTAAGGAGCAGTGTGCTGCTGTGAAGCACTGGGGCTTCAGTTTCTTGCTCAAGGACACTTCAACATCAAACTATGGGGAGAACAGGGATCGAACCGACTACCTTGTGGTTTCAGGACAAACACTCTCCCCATGAACATGTTAACTTTACATAGTACAAAGTACACGGACATAAAATGTCATTAATAAATACATGGCGAAATGCCTGTACTTTCATGGAAATGTTTACGTTATGCCGTTAACAGGTTATGTCTGCGCATGCGCGACTCGCCGATTCTGGGTGTTTTGCTAAAAGCCTACCTCCATGAGATCTCTGTGAGGTCGGCTTTTCTGCTGTTGCGTCTCTCAAAACAGAATACAGATCTAAGCTCAACATTGAGCATGGACATCAACATGCTAATGTTAGCATATTAGCATGATAATGTCTACATGTCACGCTACGTCAACATCCTAACACTAGTATATTAGTATGATAATGTCTACACGTCATTCTACGTCAACCTGCTAATGTTAGCATATTAGCATGTTAATGTCTACACGTAATGCTACGCCATACTTCTGATGTTAGCATATTAGCACGATAATGTCTACATGTCATGCTATGTCAACATGCTAATGTTAGCATATTAGCTTGATCATGTAACATTGAGTTAGCTAACGCTTAGCTCGTTAGCCACAATATGTTAGTATGCTGACATCTGTACCGTTAGCATTCAAACGTTAGCATTTAGCTTGGAAGTCATTCATTACTTTTAAAGGTGTTCAGTTATTATTGTCAAACGTTCATGTTTTAGTAGTTTTTGTTTGACCAACTCGACCTTGAGTTTTTCATAGTTCATAATAATAAACTTTCCTTCCTACTTCAACTATTTGAAATCTCGTTCGGGAACTCGTGCCACAGTAACACACTGATGAAGACGTTCTGAGGACATAGACGAAGACGGAGCGAATGTCCCGCACTGCTCAGGACATTCTATTCCCAACCAACTCACCGGAGGAGGAAGAGGAGGACGAGGAGGACGAAGGCGACAGGCTGCTATTCATCCACGGACAGAAACCAACAAAAACCTGACATTGCACTGGATTTTTTTACTCTTGCTTGTTTTTGTACTCTCTCCGTGTACTCATGTTTACTTCCTGTGTAAATGTACGCGCTCGTTTGTTCAAAGCCTCGTGTCGTGCTTCTGTTTACTGTACATTCTGTAAATATATCCATATCTATATGAATGTTACTGTGTATTCCAATCTGCATTATTGACAGTACCAGTTATTGATATTTTAAACATGTCAGGTGACATTATTCCTTACTGTGATACTACCTACTCTCTTTGCTTTACTCCATATTATTATTTAATAAACATTCGTTGAGCCAGTAAGAAAAATACCTCGTTATTAAATGTTGTTCTTAATAATAATGGCTTATATCGGAATAACACCGATGGAGAAGAACATGGCTTTTATAATAAAAATGTACCACAAAAACACTTTTTTTGTTCACAAAATCATTTAGTTTTATTTTAAGTTTAAATTATCCAACAGAAGGAACGTTAGCTCAGGATGTAGTTAGCTTAGCATAAAGACTGGAAACAGGTGGAAAAACACACCTTTAAAGTAAACAATACAGGTATTACATGTATAGAGTACAGGTATTACACAGTACAAATATACAATACAGGTGTTACACAGTATAAGTATACAATACAGGTGTTACACAGTACAAGTATACAATACATGTAATAGACAGTACAAGTATACAATACAGGTGTTTCAAGTATACAATACAGGTAATACACAGTACAAGTATACAATACAGGTATTAGACAGTACAAGTATACAATACAGGTGTTACACAGTACAAGTATACAACACAGGTAATGCACAGTACTGTAATGAAAATTAATTAACCTTATCAATCTCCTTTAGAGAAAACAAATGTGATGTGAAACACTTAAATGTCTTTAAGCATTTATTAAACAGAAACTTGGAATAATTCAATTGAATGTACAGAGCTCGTCACCACGGATGGTTCGGAGGTCTGATCCAGAAAAATTGTTCAACATGAGTTTTATACATCAACAATTATTATTGAAATGTTTGCCCTCCCCCTGCTCCTCCTCACAGTGTCCTCCTTCCCACCAGACAAGCCTTGATGCCTGTCTGGAGGATGTTGTTTGGCTGCGGCCCTGAGAGTCAAGAGTGAGAGAGAAAAGGAGAAAACAAAAGGAAAGAACCCAAAACAATACTGAGATCCACCAGTTATTGCTTCACACGCGTTCAGAGTTCAGCTACACATTTAAGAATAAAGCACTTATGATAAATTTCCACCACAAGTACAAGTATACAATACAGGTGTTACACAGTACAAGTATACAATACAGGTGTTACACAGTACAAGTATAAAATAAAGGTGTTACACAGTACAAGTATAAAATACAGGTAATACACAGTATTACAGAAAGGTAATATACAGTGGCGGCCAGCCAATAGAGGGCAACGGGGCTTAAATAATTATAATATTATTAATTATAAAAATTATAATAAATTATACAAATTGTCAATATTTGTGTTTTTGAGCTATGGAATATACATATATATTTGTAAAATAGGATATCTGCGCCAAATATATGCTTTTCCTGCTTGTCCTCCTCTGCTCATGCACCTCTGATTCTGCCCAAGGAAGACGGGTCTATACGCAGTTTAGCCAATCACTGATTAAAGAAATAAATGAATGACATACAATTTATCCAATCAGTGCCCTAAATAAGACTTCCGGGATGGCAATTCTCATCTTGCCCCACGGTGTGCGTTCCCATGTCTCGTTCAAATCTCGCGTGTTCTTGTCACTCCGGTCTCTTGTGTTCTCGCCGGCTTCTCTTCTCTCGCAGCGACATCATGACAATAGAACAGCCCAGCACCAGCGCTACTCTTCCAAGAAGACTCAATCCTAACTCGATCAAATCTCTCCTCCAAGACCCGTTTGAGAGAAGAACTATAGTGGAGAAACTCCTGGTGAAACAACTCGTCCCAGATCAGCCGCCTGAACTCACCATAAAACAACAGACCAGTGAGAAAGGGAAGCAGCACGCGCGCAGCTGTCTAGACTGGTACACGAGGAAGGCTTGGTTAGCTGGATGCAGTAATGCTAACGCTGTATTTTGGTTTCCATGCATGCTTTTTGACAGGTCAGATTCAGCATGGACATATACAGGAGTAAAGAACGCTGAGACGACAGACATGTCCACCACCCACTGCCAGCTGGTGCTTGTGCTACATCGCTGCTAACGGTAACGAACAAGAGCGGTTTTTCGAGTACATCACACCATCCAGAACGCAACCGCTGACACCGTCGCTACAGCGCTTATGGAGAGGCTGAGCACCGTTGTGTCCACTGCTACATGCATCAGCTGATCCTCATCATGCAGCACGCGTCCCCAAATGTGGACATGCTATTCAACCAGCTGCAGAAGAGGAACATCGATCCTGTCTTCATTGAAGGACTTGTCCAGAGGTTCACAGACAGCATTCAAAAAAACATGTAAGTGTTTTACCTGCGTTAAGCTAAGCTAACTTGTTTCCTGTAAGATGAGATGCTTTTATTTTGAAGGCGGCTCGCAAGCTTTAAACGGAAGTCGCAATGTGCGCCGTTTGTATGTCAAAAGCTACTGAAAATATGTCAGTTTTGTATACAAATTAGAAACGGTAACATTATTAGCACTCCGCGGAAGAGGCACAAGGTTAGTTAAAGTTGTAATAACTGTATGTTTTAAGAAAGTGTGTGTGCGTGTGTTATTAATGCAAAAAAGGAGTAAGCAAACATAATTACAGCTCTTACGTTGGTTTTGGGAATTTATCAATACATTGGAAATCATCAGCCAAGTGCAGGACTATCTTTCGGAGGGATATATATATATATATATATATATACTGAATTGTATTAATAAGATGTCCTTATTATGTCAGTGTTGGAATAAATGTTAACTATTTAACTGCAAAGTAGTAATGCGTGATACTTTTTTTTGCATTGAAACATACTGGGATGTTTGCTGAAATAAAAAATAAAAAAATCCACCAGCCGCCACTGGTAATATATTTTACAGGACAGGTATTTCCTCATTTATAGGTATTATGTACTTCCATGTTGTATTAGTTTAGAAACTATCAGTGTATAAAAAGTACAATAGGTACTATATAACTTCAGCATGAGTTATTTTATATTTAGCTGGTAATACTGTATTGTTGTTGTTGTTCATGTAGGTCAGCTGTTCGCGTTAAAAGGCGGGAGAACTCTGTGTTTCTTTAGAAAAACATTTGGCGGGTGAAGTTTCTGCTCGACGACAGTTACGTCTTCCGTTACACAACCGGAGCTCCTCTCCTCGCGCCACCCGGTAACAGCGATCAACCAATCCAGAGGCAGCGCTCAGGGGGGGGGGGGTGTGACCAATGGGAGACGACGACGACCTGTGCCGGGAAAGTGAGAAGCGGGCTGATTGGCCGAGGAGGGACCCGCCCACTTGCCTTACTGACCGACATTCAGCTGGAGCCAAAGAAAATGAATAAAAGAACTAAAAATATATAAATAAAGACAAAGGTCTGGCGGAAACGGATGAACTGGAGTAACAGGGCCCTCGTGTGGCGCGAAGCGGTACTGCAGCACCATTTAAAAAACATTATATACTGTTATATATATATATAACACACACAAATAGTAAATATTGGTTCTTTCCACATTTCTCTTGTTTTGCTTAATTTGGTTTTAAATTAATTATATATATGTGTGTGTGTATATATATATATATATATATATATATATATATATATATATATATATATATATATAAATAAATAAATGTATTTATTAAAAAAGAAAAACTGAAATATCACATGGTCATAAGTATTCAGACCCTTTGCCCAGTATTGAGTAGAAGCACCCTTTTGAGCTAGTACAGCCATGAGTCTTCTTGGGAATGATGCAACAAGTTTTCCACACCTGGATTTGGAGATCCTCTGCCATTCTTCCTTGCAGGTCCTCTCCAGTTCCGTCAGGTTGGATGGTGAATGTTGGTGGACAGACATTTTCAGGTCTCTCCAGAGATGCTCAACTGGGTTTAGGTCAGGGCTCTGGCTTGATTTTAGCAAATGGCTGCAATGAAACAGTGAAAAATTTAAAGGGGTCTGAATAATTTCCGTTGTGTGTGTGTGTGTGTATATATATATATATATATATATATATATATATATATATATATATATATATATATATATATATATATATATATATATATATATATATATATATATATATATATGTGTGTGTGTGTGTGTGTGTGTGTGTATATATATATATATATATATATATATATATATATATATATATATATATATATATATGTGTGTGTGTTAAGTTTATCCTGCATTAAAAAATGAATTACTTTTAATTGAGTACATTTTGATATTAACACAATGATATTCATCAAGACATCTGATTTTTTATTTTTTTATCTTTTATTTGTTATCTTCAGTTGCAGAATAATGTGAATATATAAAATATATATATATAATGTTTTTAAAATGGTGCTGCAGTACCGCTTCCCGCCACACGAGGACACTGTTACTCCAGTTCTTATATGTATATATTAGGGCTGGGCGAAATTGAAAAAATGTAACTGATTAATCACATTATTTTTCTGAGATTAATCGCAGTATGCGCCAAATTCAATAATGAAGTAAAAACTAGTGTATTGCTCCATTTTATTTTAAAGTAATGTTATCAGAACAATATAACAGACACTCTGGAGCAACAGCAAGTTAACAACAGTATATAAATCAAAAATATATGCCAGGGAAGAAAGAATTAGACGGGTCTAATACGCAGTTTAGCCAATCACTGATTAAAGATATAAATAGGCTCGTTCGAGATGAGCCAGTTCTGCGCAGAATCGATCGGCGGCTGCTGAATCCGAGAGGTGTTTCTGTACTTTGAAGACCTTCCTGAGAAACACCATGACACAGGATCGCCTTAATGCTCTGGCTATGCTCTCTGTGGAGAAGAAACTTGTCAGGGACATGCCTGACTTCAATAAGCGGGTCATTGAGAGGTTTGCCACTCAGAAGGACAGAAGAGCAAAATTCCTTTACAAATGATCCGTCATAAAAACATGCAGGTTTCCTCACCACACTGATTGGGTGTTTCCCCAACAAACAAGGTTCATGTGGGGAATCTTAAAATATAAACCAGTGGTTCTCAACCTCTTTTCAGTGATGTACCCTCTGTGAAATATTTTTTCAGCCAAGTATCCCCTAACCAGCGCAAATCATTTTTGGTAAAAAAAAAGTAGTAATACACAGTGCTGGGCCATCAGTGTCGGATTTATTAAACTGTCAACAATTAATATTGCATTGAACTGAATGCTTTTGCATTTACATTTTAGTGAGAAACTTGTGCTTGTGCTTCACTGAGGATCGTTGTCAGTCTTGGTGGCAGTGAGGCCACTGCTGTGATCAAGCTCTTCTCCAGGCACAGTCTGTTTCTTTGCTTTGTTTTGATCACAGTCATTGCAGAGAAGGAGGCCTCACATAAATATGTGGAGGCAAAGGGTAGTAGCTGCTCCAAAGCTTTCTGTCTCAGGTCAGGGTGCTCCTGCTTCACACACACACAAAACTGTGTGAGTGTGGATGTGGCAAACTTCATCTGGAGGCCACGGTCAGATGACACTTCCAGGAGTTTTTCCTGTTAAGTGACAGGTAGCTTGCTTCCGTTTGCTTCAGAAAAGAGAAATGGGTTCCTCACCCAATCCAACTGTGCAGATTTATCCTCCATGTCAGGAAAGTAGGAATGAAAATATTTAATCAAGTTGGTCAAATGTCCCACTATGACCGACTGGAGCTCTGTCCACATCCTCACTATAGAGAACATCCTCCACCTGAGGAAAGCAGGTGAAATCTCCTTCTGCAGAGGACCTTCTCCACAGCTCTGCCTTTGTCAGGAAGCCACCCACCTTGTCATACAGGTTTAAAATGCTAGTTTCTTTGCCCTGCAGAGACACATTCAGTCCGTTCAGTTTGCTGAATATATCTGCCAGATAGCACAGCTTTGCAAGCCAGTCTGTGTCCTGGAACAAGGTGGCATGGTGAGACCTGTGCTCGATCAGAAAGGTGTGGACTTCAGATCGTAATTCCGACAGCCGGTTGAGTATTATTTCTGTGTGCAGCAGCAGTGTTGTGTGTTCAGCTCCCATGTTTTCACAGAGGCGGCGAAACAGGCGTGCATTGCGCGGTCTTGACTTTATGAAGTTGATCACTTTGACGCTGTCGTTCAAAACGTCATGTAACACAGGGCTCATATTGTATCTTACAAAAGCAACAAGTTGTGCATTTCCACTGACATCTGTGGATTCATACAGCTGGAGTGAAAAAGAGTCGCTAATTTTTAACTTGCTCGACAAGGTCTGTTCCCATTTTGTCTATTCTGCGGCAGACAGTCATTTGACAAAGGCACAGTCTTTAACTTCTCTGCTGCGTTTTTGTCCAGCATGGTCTCAGCCAGCACAACAGCGGCTGGAAGCAGCAGGTCTTCGGCTCTGATACTTATTTTAATTACCCATTGCACTGTTGTTGTTGTTGATTGTTGTCTGTCTCGTCTCATGTCTAATGTATGCACCTTCCACCAAGAAAAATTCCTCATCTGTGTAAACATTCCTGGCAGTAAACGGTTTCTGATTCTGATTATATAGTGAATGGTTTCTTGGCTTTAGCTATGAGCAAAGATACCGCATAAGAGGCCTCCAGGGCTTTGGCTGATGTCGTGGAGGCTTTACGCATTGTCTTTTGAGATGACCTGATTTCAGAAAGTTTCCTCTTTAAAAACTCAGGTGGCTTACCAGCGTAATTTGCATGTTTTGTCTTGAGATGCCGCTCAAGATGTGCTGGCTTCATGCTGCTGTTGGCTAACCTCTTCCCACCGAAGAAACACAAAGGCTTGGGTGGGTTGCAACCAGTGGCGGCTGGTGACATTTTGTTTTGGGGGGGCGCAGTTGGGCGGCGCGGTTTAAATAGCACTCCACAATGAGAAGAAAAGAGGTTTTGAGTAGAATATTCTAAAAAACAAAGCTTTATTTCAAGAAAACACAGTGCTCAACACTGTCCAATAACAACTATCAACAAACTGTAACTTTGGGCACGAGAGGTTCAGAGCAGAATGGTTTAAGAAACATTCAATGTGGTGGCCAGAGCAACTTCAGGGAATACATTGACGTCGCATTCAAACTGGGGGCCCTGCAGTAAGGTGGCACTGATGAGAATGTCTTTGAAGGCAAAGCGTTCCCTGGTGTGTCTAAGTATGGTGTCACAAACCTACAGATACATATATAGAGAGAGACAGAGAAGTTGTGGGGAAATATCTACTACAAACAGGCTTCATACTACAGACAAAAAACTATGTTTTGTGTGTCTTGATGGCTCAGCAACATAGACAAAAGGCCAGGAGCCACCTTGATGGCTCTGGCGCTCTGGCGCTCTCTCTCTCTCTCTCTCTCTCTCTCTCTCTCTCTCTCTCTCTCTCTCTCTCTCTCTCTCTCTCTCTCTCTCTCACACTCACACTCACACTCACACTCACACTCACACACACACACACACACACACACACACGTTGGGGGTTGAATTGGTATTTTAGATAAAGTTATAGCCTGATATGATATCCACCCAAATCTAACAATGTCCAACATGTGTTCTGCTGTGGGAAAGATAAAACATTAAACTCTAACAGGCATCTGCTGATTTTGACACTCACCTCTGCAGCAATCCTTCAAGCTCATCTTCCTTCACAGCCCGGCGCTTCCTCGGCTGCTCAGAGCCACTGCACACTGAGCCTCCAGCTAGCAGCTCCGGTTAGCATGTAGCTTGGTGCATGTAGCTTCACTGCCTTGCTGCTGAATATTTAAATCCGGACGTTCGGGTCCCAACTCTTTCAGCCTCTTCTTGTCAACATCTGATCGTGGATTGAAAGGTGTTTCACGTAGAGATACCACAGAGTTTTCAGTCGCCATACTAACATAATCAAAGTCTCTGCTAGCTGTGTTGCTCGCGTAGCTACATGGGATGTGAGGGAATGATAAAGGTCTCTGATTGGACGAATAGTCCAATCACGTTGCAATAAGAAACGATGTCATTGGCTAGGGCGCAGATTCGTGCGCCCGAAGATTCACGTTTCATCCGCCAATGAGAAGCTGTCCTTGCCGTCACGAGGGTGAAATGTTTGTTAGCTTTCCATAGACACACATTTGGCCGGCGCCCCGAGAGGGGAGGGGCTTTACTCAGTAATGATGAATGGCGATATATTATATTTAACTTAAGTGGTTGTTGACAGGGGCTTACGGTCTCCCACACACACATTTAGCGCGTCAACACAGTATATTTCTTATTTAAATTATTTGAAATTATTATTATTTTTTTCTTCTTTTTTTTTTTTCATCGCAAAATTTTAGGAGGGGCGGCGCCCTAGCGCCCTCTATTGACGCACCGCCACTGGTTGCAACTCGTGGACGTAAATCCCATTAAAACATAGCCTTCTGAAAACTGACGGGATTTTGCTCTGGTTTGGCCTTCTTTGACACTTGTCTCTCCGTGTTTTCAGCAGGATTGCTGCTACGTTTCAACCACAACTTCATTGTTTGAGTTTTAAATGCGGCAGTGATAAGGCTCGTTCGAGATGAGCCAGTTCTGCGCAGAATCGATCGGCGATGATCGGCGCGCAATGCATGCCGGTTAGATTTGTGCCCGACTTGATCCCGACTTGATCTGACGTCATGCACACGTGGTCAACGATACTCTCACGAGATCAAGGTGGCCGTCGATTTCAGAGTCAGCCGCAGCAGTAGCTCTCCAACAACTGCGTGGCCCAGTGCATGATGGGAAACGCCTGGCTCTCGCCACATCAGAGAGCTGATTGGCTCTTTAGATCTGACAGCAAACACCACGTGTTCTAGAAAATCCTTATTTTATGTGTAGTTGTAATGCTTAACGCTCGATTGTTGACTATTTGTCTCATGTTTAATCTAAAGACATATCTTGTGTGGTTGTTAATACAAAATCGTATTTATACAACACACATCAAAACCAGTAGTAATGAATTTCACAGGCAGACATAAAAAGAACAAAGGATGCAGCTACACACACATTTCCCCATAAATATATATTTACAAACACATATGAATAAATCCATACGTGATCTGTAAACTACAATTAGACAAAAGTTCGGAACTAACAGAAGTCATTTTTTCTGTGACTTCCTGTGTATACTTTGAAGGCAGCTGAAAACTGTCCAACTTGATCACAGTTTTTTGTCAACGCCTCTTGCTGCGGCCGCTGCTCTCGTCTGGATTCCAGGCGAGGTGCAGCTTTAACGAACAAGCCTAAAGATAGACGGGTAATGACGGGTAGCGTGTGCCAGGTTGGATCAAACCATCCTGATATGGGGGAGACTGGGTTTTTAGGATAATTAAATTAAATAACCTACTTATTATAAAATTCAGTTTATGAACTTACACTTATGTTTTATTGAATATTTATTAAATAACTATTTTTATTGCTAATTAATAAATAGATATAAAAAAAAAAACAGGGGTACACGGACCCCCATTTGAGAACCACTGTATTAGACTATATATATATATATATATATATATATATATATATATATTATTATAATATATTCATGATATTTATATTGTATATTTATTTTGTATATTACCGTTCACTCCTCTGCACACCTCATATTTAAACACTCATGCCACTAACATACACTTTAACTTAAACACACATGTCACTTTAACGTACACTCACATTAACGTATCTGTTGTCTGAGCACTTTCTTATCTTACACTTATTTAATACCCACTGCACTGTTGTTATCGTTATCGTTGATTGTTGATTGTTGTTTGTCTCGTCTAACGTCCCATGTCCATGTACAATGTATGCACCTTCCACCTCGTAAAATTCCTCGTTTGTGAAAACATTCCTGGCTAATAAACAGTTTCTGATTCTGATGATATATATATATATATTAATATACTGAATTGTATGAATAATGTCCTCATTATGTCAGTGTTGGAATAAATGATAAAAATATAACTGCAAAGTAGTAATGTGTTTTTGATACCTTTTTTGCATTTAATCATACTAGGATGTTTGCTGAAATTGATTGGCTGGCCCTACCCACAAAAAAAATCCACCAGCCGCCACTGATAATATGGCTGGTTCAATAGAAGGGGTATTTAATGGAACAGCAAAGTCTGGGTCCACAAGGGGGCAGAAATGCAACAGAGCGGCTTCAGGCTGCCGTAATACCCCAACGAAGAAGAAGAAGTCTTCTCAGCAGCCAATCAGCGCTCTCCCTTCGGCGGCAAACAGGAAACAGCTGCTGTATCAGATCCGCTTCGCTTTTAGGGAGGAAACCCACCTTAAAACGTCTCATTTGAGATGAAAGATGAAAGAAAACTGTAGTTTCAGAGCCCGAAACCTGAAGGGATGGAAGGTACAACACGTCAAAGACACAATTATTACCAGTTATATAGCGAAATAAGAGAACATCTCAATGCGGAATTCAATTTGACTTTTTGCGACTTTAACATAGGCGTTAAACTTATTATCGTCTTTTTTTATTTGTTATTAAGAGTTTAGCGGTTTTAACAAATGCATGTCTTTGTCCAAATCTAAATAGTTGTGTAAACGCTCATTTAAATAGTTTTGTAACGTCTCTGTCGGGAAGTTCCATAACCCCGCACGAACAAAGCCGAGTGAGTTTCCGGCCGCAGCTGTTCGGGCGGCACGTGAGCGCGGCTTCTCCCCCTGATTGGCTCCGTCAGCAGCGTCACTTTAAAGAGCTGGGGCCCGCGCTGCGTTCCTATTGGCCGGCTGCGTTCTGGCGCCAGTATTTCAATAAGAGAGGCTCGCGCACAACAAAAGCCGCTCCAGTCCTCGCGCCTCATCCTCGTGCCTGCTGCTCTTCGTCTGCTCCGGTTTTAAACTCTTTATTCGTTAATTGTCTTTTATTCTCCACGATGCTTTCTGCTCGCGCACCTCTCTCAGTGAAGCACGAGCCGTCCCTCCGCGGGCAGATGGACAACATGGCGCTGGACAAAGAGAACACGGTGAGCAACCGGACGACGTTTAACCGGGAAAACGTCTCGACGACTGTTGAGCCTCTCCGGGGACATTTACTGAGCCCTTCCTCCTTGTATGTAGGGCTCGGGGCTTGTGTTTTCACGCATACTTCAGTCTAAAAGTATTCACTGTGTGTAAAAGTACCTCTTCGTGTCTTTCAGCCACCGAGTCTGAACACGAGCCGCATCTTGGCGTCTAAAACCGCGCGGAAGATCTTCTCCGACGTTCCGGTGAGTCCAGACCCCACGTGACCTCCAGGGTCTCATCTGACGTGATGGTGTTTATTCATGTTCCCGGGTTATTTCTTTGTGTTGCTGGTTTGGCGCCAAAAATGTCGGTTCTGGCGCCAAACTATCAGCTGTTAATCAATAGTCAATTCTTTTTAATTGGCTGCTGTTTATGTCAATGGATTCAGAAATAATTATTCTATTAGATCCAACAAATGTGTACACAATTAGTGATTTTAATTGGCAGTTCAGATTAGATGGAACAATAATCTGTAGTTTGTCAAAATGATTTCCTCTTTACACATACATGTGTTAATTCTTATTTCACTCATTGATTAATGTACAGATTGAAGTTGTTGGGTCTGAAGATCAGTTTCTGTGACCAATAATAATAATAATAATAATAATTTAAAGCACCAGAGATGTAGAGCTTGTAGTAACCAGTGTGTCTCTGTGGTGAAGAAGAGCTGCGGTGAGGAAGAGGAGCCGCTGCTGAAGAACAACCCTCGGCGCTTTGTCATCTTCCCCATCAAGTACCACGACATCTGGCAGATGTACAAGAAGGCTGAGGCCTCCTTCTGGACCGCAGAAGAGGTGGGTGGAGATGACCCCTGTGGGGGCGGGGCCTGCACGTGTCAGGTGACGTCATGTTCACTACCTGTCTCTGTTCAGGTGGATCTGTCCCAGGACCTGCAGCACTGGGAGTCTCTGAGGGACGAGGAGCGCTTCTTCATCTCTCACGTGTTGGCGTTCTTTGCCGCCAGCGACGGCATCGTCAACGAGAACCTGGTGACTATATATATATATATATATATATATATATATATGCGCACGCACTCTCTCTTCTGCGTCTTAATATTCTGAATCACAAAGACCACTTGATTCTGGTCTTGTGCTCGGCTCTGATTGGCTCCCGCTGTCTCAATTCGACCCCCAGGTGGAGCGCTTCACACAGGAAGTGCAGGTGACGGAGGCCCGGTGTTTCTACGGGTTCCAGATCGCCATGGAGAATATCCACTCTGAGATGTACAGCCTGCTCATCAACACCTACATCAAGGAACCCAAAGAGAGGTGAGCTGGTCCTGGCCTCTGGTCCTCGTCGGTCCTGGCCTCTGGTCCTCGTCGGGCCTGTGACTGACGGTGCGTTCACTGACCCACAGAGAATACCTGTTCAACGCCATCGAGACTCTGTCGTGTGTGAAGAAGAAGGCCGACTGGGCGATCGACTGGATCGGCAACAAGGACGCCAACTTCGGTAAAGCGGCTCTCTGAGGTTCTCGTTGTGGCCCGGTATTGATCCGGTGTCGAGTACTGACCCTGACTCTGTGGTTCCCCCAGGAGAGCGCGTGGTGGCCTTCGCCGCCGTGGAGGGAATCTTCTTCTCTGGGTCCTTCGCCTCCATCTTCTGGCTGAAGAAGAGAGGCCTGATGCCCGGCCTGACCTTCTCCAACGAGCTCATCAGCAGAGACGAGGTACTGCTCTGTTACTGGTTTCTGTGGCAGTACCACTGACTGGTCTGTGGTACTGGGTCCTGACTGGTCTGTTCTTGGTTTCAGGGGCTGCACTGCGACTTTGCTTGTCTGATGTTCAAACATCTGGTGAACAAGCCGTCGGCAGAAAAAGTCACCAAGATCATCAAGAACGCCGTCGAGATCGAGCAGGTCAGTGGACATGTTGTTTTCTGTGCTGCTGGTTGAACTAGTTTCATTGGTCTGACGCTGTTGGTTCCGCTCCCAGGAGTTCCTGACGGAGGCTCTGCCAGTGAAGCTGATCGGGATGAACTGCGAGCTGATGAAGCAGTACATCGAGTTCGTGGCCGACAGGCTGATGCTGGAGCTGGGCTTCACCAAGGTAAGCTCCTCCCAGCCGAACCAAAGCTCCCAGTACACCAGAGGGTCCGTAGTGATGAGACGCGCAGGGGTACGGACCTCGGCCGACGATGGGGGCCGAGTGCCGCAGGGTTCTGCTCGGAGGACGAGTGGTTCGCCGGCGGGACGCCGGCGGCACGAAACAGACGCTGGTCTGAACGGACCCGGCTCGCCTGTATGCCGCTAGAGAACCTGAGCCAAATAGTCTGATCTGGGTTCTGCATTGTGTTCTGCAGATCTACCGGGTGGAGAACCCCTTTGACTTCATGGAGAACATCTCTCTGGAGGGGAAAACTAACTTCTTTGAGAAGCGCGTGGGCGAATATCAAAGGATGGGCGTGATGTCTGGAGCCTCTGACAACACCTTCAGGCTGGACGCTGACTTCTGAGGACGGAGCGGACCCTCAGTCAAACTCAAGCACTCGTGTCAACCCAGTGGTTCATTCACCTCAATAGACTGGTCCTTGTGGTCAGCATGCTGGGAGCAGTCCTTACAGATATTGCAGATAAATAGTTTTGTCATTGCGATGAAATTCAACTTCCACATGAGGAGTTGATGCTGCGGCCATTTTGTTTGACCTGCCTTTTGTAATTATATTGTATTTATTAGCACTTTTAGAGCAGAGCGTGTTGGGGTACTTTGTCAAATATGTACAGTTGTGTTTTATTTTAAGTGATTCGGTTTTGTAATAAAAGCTATATAAACATGCATCTGGTTGGTTGTTCTGGTTATTTTATTTGGTCAAAGTGCATCAACAGGAGCAATTAAAGAAGCACAAACGGTAATCTTAATACTTAATACATAAAAGTGGACGCCTGTTCACCCAGCTGGGCTCTGGCGACCCTCAATAGGATAAGAGGTGTATTTAACAGGATTTCACATCGCTTTGCAGAACTCTGCACACGGCAGTTTGTTTCACCTTCATGTTCGTTCATGGTTACTATAAAGGATGTGATGTCATTATTGAGCTTTATAAATGTCTACGTGTTACAGCCCTGATTTAAGTCAGAGGATCTTGAGGTCCAGCAGTGTGATGTCTCCCTGGACCTCCAGCTGGTTGATGCAGCTCAGGTCCTGGACCCGGTGCTTGTAGTCCACCTGGTGGAGCCCGTTGACTGCGACCCTGAACTGCTGCGGGTCACAGAGGATGATCATCTGCAGGGAATAAAAAACGTCACACGCAGGTTAACTCACACAGAACCAATGAAGAGGAGGCTACAAACGGCTCTGCAGGGAGAAAAGAACAAACACTACGTGTGTGTGTGTACACACACACACACATACATTTTTCATTATTTTGGCTCTGTACACCACAATGGGGTTGAAATGAAAAAATGTGAGGGTATTTACATCCAAATCAGGTGAACGGTGTAGGAACTACAATAAATTAAAATGTGGCCACCCAGTTTTTACGGGACCAAAAGTAATTGGACAATTGGCTGCTCAGCTGTTCCAAGGTCAGGTGTGTGTAATTCCCTCGTTATTTCATTTACAAGGAGTAGATAAAAGGTCTAGAGTTCATTTCAGGTGTGGTATTTGTGTTTGGAATCTGTTGTGGTCAACTCTCAATATGAAGTTCAAAGAGCTGTCTACCAGTGAAGCAAGCCATCATTAGGATGAAAAATCGAAACAAAACCATCAGAGAGATAGCAAACACATTAGGTGTGGCCAAATCAACTGTTTGGTACATTCTTAAGAAGAAAGAACGCACTGGTGAGCTCAGCAACACCAAAAGACCCAGAAGACCACGGAAGACAACTGTGGTGGATGACAGAAGAATCATTTCCCTGGTGAAGAAAAACCCCTTCACAACAATTGGCCAGATCAAGAACACTCTCCAGGAGGTAGGTGTATCTGTGTCAAAGTCCACAATCAAGAGAAGACTTCACCAGAGTAAATACAGAGGGTTCACTACAAGATGTAAACCATTGGTGAGCCTCAAAAACAGGAAGACCAGATTAGAGTTTGCCAAAAAACATCTAAAAGAGCCTGTACAGTTCTGGAAGAACATCCTATAAACAGATGAGACAAAGATAAACTTGTACCAGAATGATGGGAAGAGAAGAGTATGGAGAAGGAAAGGAACTGCTCATGATCCAAAGCATACCACCTCATCAGTGGAGCATGGTGGAGGTAGTGTTATGGCGTGGGCATGTATGGCTGCCAATGGAACTGGTTCCCTTGTATTTATTGAAGATGTGACTGCTGACAAAAGCAGCAGGATGAATTTGGAAGTGTTTCGGGCAATATTATCTGCTCATATTCAGCCAAACGCTTCAGAACTCATTGGACGGCGCTTCACAGTGCAGATGGACAATGACCCGAAGCATACTGCGAAAGCAACCAAGGAGTTTTTTAAGGCAAAGAAGTTCCTACACCGTTCACCTGATTTGGATGTAAATACCCTCACATTAAAGCTGAAAGTCTGCACTTAAAGCACATCTTGATTTGTTCATTTCAACTCCATTGTTGTGGTGTACAGAGCCAAAATAATGAAAAATGTGTCAATGTCCAAATATTTATGGATGTGTGTGTGTGTGTGTGTGTGTGTGTGTGTGTGTGTGTATATGTATATATATGTGTATATGTATGTATGTGTGTATGTGTGTGTATATGTATATATATGTGTATATGTATGTATGTGTGTGTGTGTGTGTGTGTATATATATATATATATATATATTGTTGGTGGTGTGGTACCTCAAAGTATTGTCCCCCCCTGAACGGGAAGGAGGGGGCCAGCTGTGTCTCCTCGGGGCCCCAACACTCAGACAGGAAGGAGTTCCTGACGAAGACCGCTTTCTTCAGACGAGGGTTCAGATGAAGAGCAATGTCGCTGCAGCCGGACACTCGCAGGTTCACAGCAAAGCTGAAACACAAGAGGATCACAACTTGAGGTTGAAACATGAACAAGAAGAACATGTTGAGGTTGAAACACAACAAGAAGAACATGTTGAGGTTGAAACACAACAAAAAGAACATGTTGAGGTTGAAACACAACAAGAACATGTTGAGGTTGAAACACTAACAAGACGAACATGTTGAGGTTGAAACACGAATAACATATTGAGGTTGAAACAAGAATAACATGTTGAGGTTCAAACCCCACAGACAGACAGGTGTAAACCCCACAGGCAGACAGACTGTTGTAAATCCCACAGACAGGCAGACAGGTTTAAATTCCTGAAAGAACATGTTGAGGTTGAAACACAAGAAGAACATGTTGATGTTGAAACACAAAGAAGAAGAACATGTTGATGTTGAAACACAAAGAAGAAGAAGAACATGTTGAGGTTGAAACACGAAGAAGAAGAACATGTTGATGTTGAAACACAACAAGAAGAACATGGTGAGGTTGAAACACAACAAGAAGAACATGTTGAGGTTGAAACACAACAAGAAGAACATGTTGAGGTTGAAACACAAATAACAGGTTGAGGTTCAAACCCCACAGGCAGACAGACAGGTGTAAATTCCTGAAAGAACATGTTGAGGTTGAAACAATAAGAAGAACATGTTGAGGTTGAAACAATAAGAAGAACATGTTGAGGTTGAAACACGAAGAACATGTTGAGGTTGAAACACGAAGAACATGTTGAGGTTGAAACACGAAGAAGAAGAACATGTTGAGGTTGAAACACGAAGAAGAAGAACATGTTGAGGTTGAAACACAAATAACAGGTTGAGGTTCAAACCCCACAGGCAGACAGACAGTTGTAAATCCAACAGACAGGTGTAAATTCCTGAAAGAACATGTTGAGGTTGAAACACGAAGAAGAACATGTTGAGGTTGAAACAATAAGAAGAACATGTTGAGGTTGAAACACGAAGAAGAAGAACATGTTGAGGTTGAAACACGAAGAACATGTTGAGGTTCAAACAAGAATAACATGGTGAGGTTCAAACCCCACAGACAGACAAGTGTAAACCCCACAGGCAGACAGACAGTTGTAAATCCCACAGACAGGCAGACAGGTGTAAATTCCTGAAAGAACATGTTGAGGTTGAAACACGAAGAAGAAGAACATGTTGAGGTTGAAACACGAAGAAGAAGAACATGTTGATGTTGAATCACGAAGAAGAAGAACATGTTGAGGTTGAAACACGAATAACATGTTGAGGTTGAAACAAGAATAACATGTTGAGGTTCAAACCCCACAGACAGACAGGTGTAAACCCCACAGGCAGACAGACAGTTGTAAATCCCGCAGACAGGTGTAAATTCTTGTAAGAACATGTTGAGGTTGAAACACAAGAAGAAGAACATGTTGAGGTTGAAACACAAATAACAGGTTGAGGTTCAAACCCCACAGGCAGACAGACAGTTGTAAATCCAACAGACAGGTGTAAATTCCTGAAAGAACATGTTGAGGTTGAAACACGAAGAAGAACATGTTGAGGTTGAAACAATAAGAAGAACATGTTGAGGTTGAAACACGAAGAAGAAGAACATGTTGAGGTTGAAACACGAATAACATGTTGAGGTTGAAACACGAATAACATGTTGAGGTTGAAACACGAATAACATGTTGAGGTTGAAACACAAACAAGAAGAACATGTTGAGGTTGAAACAACAAGAAGAACATGTTGAGGTTAAAACAACAAGAAGAACATGTTGAGGTTGAAACACGAAGAAGAAGAACATGTTGAGGTTGAAACAACACGAATAACATATTGAGGTTGAAACAAGAATAACATGTTGAGGTTCAAACCCCACAGACAGACAGGTGTAAACCCCACAGGCAGACAGACTGTTGTAAATCCCACAGACAGGCAGACAGGTGTAAATTCCTGAAAGAACATGTTGAGGTTGAAACACGAAGAACATGTTGAGGTTGAAACACAAGAACATGTTGAGGTTGAAACACAAGAAGAACATGTTGATGTTGAAACACGAAGAAGAAGAACATGTTGATGTTGAAACACGAAGAAGAAGAACATGTTGATGTTGAAACACGAAGAAGAAGAACATGTTGAGGTTGAAACACGAAGAAGAAGAACATGTTGAGGTTGAAACAATAAGAACATGTTGAGGTTGAAACAAGAAGAACATGTTGAGGTTCAAACCCCACAGACAGACAGGTGTAAACCCCACAGGCAGACAGACTGTTGTAAATCCCACAGACAGGTGTAAATTCCTGAAAGAACATGTTGAGGTTGAAACACGAAGAAGTACATGTTGAGGTTGAAACAAGAAGAACATGTTGAGGTTGAAACAAGAAGAACATGTTGAGGTTCAAACCCCACAGACAGACAGGTGTAAACCCCACAGGCAGACTGTTGTAAATCCCACAGACAGGTGTAAACTCCTGAAAGAACATGTTGAGGTTGAAACAAGAAGAAGTACATGTTGAGGTTGAAACACGAAGAAGAAGAACATGTTGAGGTTGAAACACGAAGAAGAAGAACATGTTGATGTTGAAACACGAAGAAGAAGAACATGTTGAGGTTGAAACACGAAGAAGAAGAACATGTTGATGTTGAAACACGAAGAAGAAGAACATGTTGAGGTTGAAACAAGAATAACATGTTGAGGTTGAAACCCCACAGACAGACAGGTGTAAACCCCACAGGCAGACAGACAGTTGTAAATCCCGCAGACAGGTGTAAATTCCTGAAAGAACATGTTGAGGTTGAAACACGAATAACATGTTGAGGTTGAAACACGAAGAAGAAGAACATGTTGATGTTGAAACACAAAGAAGAAGAACATGTTGATGTTGAAACACAAAGAAGAAGAACATGTTGAGGTTGAAACACGAATAACATGTTGAGGTTGAAACAAGAATAACATGTTGAGGTTCAAACCCCACAGACAGACAAGTGTAAACCCCACAGGCAGATAGACAGTTGTAAATCCCACGGACAGGCAGACAGGTGTAAACCCCACAGGCAGACAGACAGTTGTAAATCCCACAGACAGGCAGACAGTTGTAAATCCCACAGGCAGGTGTAAATTCCTGAAAGAACATGTTGATGTTGAAACACAAAGAAGAAGAACATGTTGAGGTTGAAACACAAGAAGAAGAACATGTTGAGGTTGAAACAATAAGAAGAACATGTTGAGGTTGAAACACGAAGAAGAAGAACATGTTGAGGTTGAAACACGAATAACATGTTGAGGTTCAAACAAGAATAACATGGTGAGGTTCAAACCCCACAGACAGACAAGTGTAAACCCCACAGGCAGACAGACAGTTGTAAATCCCACAGACAGGCAGACAGGTGTAAATTCCTGAAAGAACATGTTGAGGTTGAAACACGAAGAAGAAGAACATGTTGAGGTTGAAACACGAAGAAGAAGAACATGTTGATGTTGAATCACGAAGAAGAAGAACATGTTGAGGTTGAAACACGAATAACATGTTGAGGTTGAAACAAGAATAACATGTTGAGGTTCAAACCCCACAGACAGACAGGTGTAAACCCCACAGGCAGACAGACAGTTGTAAATCCCGCAGACAGGTGTAAATTCCTGTAAGAACATGTTGAGGTTGAAACACAAGAAGAAGAACATGTTGAGGTTGAAACACAAATAACAGGTTGAGGTTCAAACCCCACAGGCAGACAGACAGTTGTAAATCCAACAGACAGGTGTAAATTCCTGAAAGAACATGTTGAGGTTGAAACACGAAGAAGAACATGTTGAGGTTGAAACAATAAGAAGAACATGTTGAGGTTGAAACACGAAGAAGAAGAACATGTTGAGGTTGAAACACGAATAACATGTTGAGGTTCAAACAAGAATAACATGGTGAGGTTCAAACCCCACAGACAGACAAGTGTAAACCCCACAGGCAGACAGACAGTTGTAAATCCCACAGACAGGCAGACAGGTGTAAACCCCACAGGCAGACAGACAGTTGTAAATCCCACAGGCAGGTGTAAATTCCTGAAAGAACATGTTGATGTTGAAACACAAAGAAGAAGAACATGTTGAGGTTGAAACACGAATAACATGTTGAGGTTGAAACACGAATAACATGTTGAGGTTGAAACACAAGAACATGTTGATGTTGAAACACGAAGAAGAAGAACATGTTGAGGTTGAAACACGAATAACATGTTGAGGTTCAAACCCCACAGACAGACAAGTGTAAACCCACAGGCAGACAGACAGTTGTAAATCCCACAGACAGGCAAACAGGTGTAAACCCCACAGGCAGGCAGACAGTTGTAAATCCCACAGACAGGTGTAAATTCCTGAAAGAACATGTTGAGGTTGAAACACGAAGAAGAACATGTTGAGGTTGAAACACGAAGAAGAAGAACATGTTGAGGTTGAAACACGAAGAAGAAGAACATGTTGAGGTTGAAACACGAAGAAGAAGAACATGTTGATGTTGAAACACAAAGAAGAAGAACATGTTGAGGTTGAAACACGAATAACATGTTGAGGTTGAAACAAGAATAACATGTTGAGGTTGAAACCCCACAGACAGACAGGTGTAAACCCCACAGGCAGACAGACAGTTGTAAATCCCGCAGACAGGTGTAAATTCCTGAAAGAACATGTTGAGGTTGAAACACGAAGAAGAAGAACATGTTGAGGTTGAAACACGAAGAAGAACATGTTGATGTTGAAACACAAAGAAGAAGAACATGTTGAGGTTGAAACACGAATAACATGTTGAGGTTGAAACAAGAATAACATGTTGAGGTTCAAACCCCACAGACAGACAGGTGTAAACCCCACAGGCAGACAGACAGTTGTAAATCCCACAGACAGGCAGACAGGTGTAAATTCCTGAAAGAACATGTTGAGGTTGAAACACGAAGAAGAAGAACATGTTGAGGTTGAAACACGAAGAAGAAGAACATGTTGATGTTGAATCACGAAGAAGAAGAACATGTTGAGGTTGAAACACGAATAACATGTTGAGGTTCAAACAAGAATAACATGGTGAGGTTCAAACCCCACAGACAGACAAGTGTAAACCCCACAGGCAGACAGACAGTTGTAAATCCCACAGACAGGCAGACAGGTGTAAACCCCACAGGCAGACAGACAGTTGTAAATCCCACAGGCAGGTGTAAATTCCTGAAAGAACATGTTGATGTTGAAACACAAAGAAGAAGAACATGTTGAGGTTGAAACACGAATAACATGTTGAGGTTGAAACACGAATAACATGTTGAGGTTGAAACACAAGAACATGTTGATGTTGAAACACGAAGAAGAAGAACATGTTGAGGTTGAAACACGAATAACATGTTGAGGTTCAAACCCCACAGACAGACAAGTGTAAACCCACAGGCAGACAGACAGTTGTAAATCCCACAGACAGGCAAACAGGTGTAAACCCCACAGGCAGACAGACTGTTGTAAATCCCACAGACAGGCAGACAGTTGTAAATCCCACAGACAGGTGTAAATTCCTGAAAGAACATGTTGAGGTTGAAACACGAAGAAGAACATGTTGAGGTTGAAACACGAAGAAGAAGAACATGTTGAGGTTGAAACACGAAGAAGAAGAACATGTTGAGGTTGAAACACGAAGAAGAAGAACATGTTGATGTTGAAACACAAAGAAGAAGAACATGTTGAGGTTGAAACACGAATAACATGTTGAGGTTGAAACAAGAATAACATGTTGAGGTTGAAACCCCACAGACAGACAGGTGTAAACCCCACAGGCAGACAGACAGTTGTAAATCCCGCAGACAGGTGTAAATTCCTGAAAGAACATGTTGAGGTTGAAACACGAAGAAGAAGAACATGTTGAGGTTGAAACACGAAGAAGAACATGTTGATGTTGAAACACAAAGAAGAAGAACATGTTGAGGTTGAAACACGAATAACATGTTGAGGTTGAAACAAGAATAACATGTTGAGGTTCAAACCCCACAGACAGACAGGTGTAAACCCCACAGGCAGACAGACAGTTGTAAATCCCACAGACAGGCAGACAGGTGTAAATTCCTGAAAGAACATGTTGAGGTTGAAACACGAAGAAGAAGAACATGTTGAGGTTGAAACACGAAGAAGAAGAACATGTTGATGTTGAATCACGAAGAAGAAGAACATGTTGAGGTTGAAACACGAATAACATGTTGAGGTTGAAACAAGAATAACATGTTGAGGTTGAAACCCCACAGACAGACAGGTGTAAACCCCACAGGCAGACAGACAGTTGTAAATCCCGCAGACAGGTGTAAATTCCTGAAAGAACATGTTGAGGTTGAAACACGAAGAACATGTTGAGGTTGAAACACGAAGAAGAAGAACATGTTGATGTTGAAACACAAAGAAGAAGAACATGTTGATGTTGAAACACAAGAAGAAGAACATGTTGAGGTTGAAACACGAAGAAGAACATGTTGAGGTTGAAACAAGAAGAACATGTTGAGGTTGAAACAAGAAGAACATGTTGAGGTTCAAACCCCACAGACAGACAGGTGTAAACCCCACAGGCAGACAGACAGTTGTAAATCCCACAGACAGGCAGACAGGTGTAAATTCCTGAAAGAACATGTTGAGGTTGAAACACGAAGAAGAAGAACATGTTGAGGTTGAAACACGAAGAAGAAGAACATGTTGATGTTGAAACACGAAGAAGAAGAACATGTTGAGGTTAAAACAAGAAGAACATGTTGAGGTTGAAACACAAATAACATGTTGAGGTTCAAACCCCACAGACAGACAGGTGTAAACCCCACAGACAGGCAGACGGTTGTAAATCCCACAGACAGGCAGATAGGTGTAAATCCCACAGATCGACAGACGGGTGTAAACCTCACAGACTAACATACAGACAGGTGTAAACCCCACAGACAGGCAGGCAGGCGTAAACCCCACAGACAGGTCCACAGACAGGCAGGTGTACACCCCACAGACAGGCAGGCAGGTGTAAACCCCACAGACAGACAGGCAGGCAGGTGTAAACCCCACAGACAGACAGGCAGACAGACAGGTGTAAACCCCACAGACAGGTCCACAGACAGGCAGGTGTACACCCCACAGACAGGCAGACAGGTGTAAACCCCACAGACAGACAGGCAGACAGGTGTAAACCCCACAGACAGACAGGCAGACAGGTGTAAACCCCACAGACAGACAGGCAGACAGGTGTAAACCCCACAGACAGACAGGTGTAAACCCCACAGACAGACAGACAGACAGGTGTCTACCTCTGGGCGTGCTGGTTGGTTTCTCCTGTGATGCTGATGCTGCGTCCAACACGCAGTCCTTTAACCAGCTCGCCTCTGAAGGGAATTATCTGTACAAAAACCACAGGTCTCAGATCAGCTGAGGAGGAAGTTCAATAAGTGAAGCGTTTTAATTCAGCTCTTAAAATATAGATTTGTTCTTTAATTTTTCATGTAAACATTGTCCTCGACTGTCGGTGGATAATAAATGCAACACAAACATTGTAACCTGGTTCAGAATATATATATGTATATATTCTGAAAACATTTCCAGGTTTACATCCACATAATCAATTCTATTAACTTCCATAACCAACAATCACGGGACAGCAAAACTCACCAAGTCAGCTGGAGAAGAGATTATCGGCTGAAAAAAACAAAACAATCATCAACATTTTATTAATAATGGCTTGAGGTATGCCACAAGGCTCGATTTTGGGGCCTCTGTTGTTTTCTGTTTACATGGAAAACATAAAGAATATAGAGTTTTCATTTTTAAGCTGACATTACTCATTTAGTTGTTCGTGCGATAACTGGATACATTTTGGGCATTTATTTTAAGGGTATTAAAATATATATATATATATATATATAATATAATATAATATAATATAAAATATTATTAAGGGCCAAAGATTTCAAATCAACTGGAGTTAAAGTAAACGATTACTTACATCTAAATAAACAATTATCTGTATATTGACTGATTGATTGTTTCAGAGACTCAAACGTTACCGTCTGAGGGACTTCCTGGTTCTCCTCTGGTGGCTCCTGATTGGTCAGACTGGCCACAGGAGAAATGTCCCTCTAAACAACAACAACAACAACAACAACTAATTTCTCCTCGTCACATGAACACAGAAGCACACGCGTTGCTGCCCAGCACTCACGAGGCTCGGGAGGATTCCTGCAGCCTGAACCTGGACTCTTCCAGAGATGCTCAGCGTGTCGACCCGCTCCAGATCCACTCGGTGCTGGAACTCCAACACGTGACCTCCATTCAGCGCCACCTGCAGCAGTAAGTACGCACACTTTACTCCAGTAGAAGTACCACGGTTCAGAAATACTGCTTTCTAAATGTTACTGAACTAAAGATATTGAAGCAAAAAGTGCTCATGATGCAGAACGGCTCCTTTTAAAGTGCAGCATGTGTGCTGCACTTTAAATCTCTTCCAGAAGGCGTAGTTCAGACCTGGGCATCTTACGGCTCTCCCAGTCCACGTGAGGTCAATAAAAATAAATAAAAAAACTCTCAAAATGCGTCGGAAGAGACTTAAGACATTGATAATGCATCACCTTGAAGATTGTAAGGATCCGTTGAACGGCGTCGAGTCGGAGCATCGCGGAAGTTTGATCCTTCGCCTTGAACGAATAAACCGATGTAACTCGACTCCACATGATAAGATCCTGTCTTGATTTCACATGTTTGATGAGACTCCAGGCCTGAAGACATGTGATGTCTAATTTTTAATTAGAGTCATAGCGCCACCTAATGGCAACAGGAAGTAAATATGTCTATACTTTGGCTTGCTTCTCTTATGCCGTGTTCACACCGTTTACAGCTTCAGTTGACTCGCGCGAGTGAAACAAGGGTTTTCACGCCAAACCTAAAAAATCGTGCCGCGAAGGGGCCGTGGCTTATCTCCGTCGCTTGTCTCTGAAGAGCTTTCATTTCCGCCATCGACTATGGAATAAATAACCACTAGTTTCTGCTTTATACTTGTTATGGAAGTCCCAAACATGTTGGAACATGAAACGCCCTCGTGTTTGGGTTCATTACACCATCCGCAGCCGCACACAGCTCGGTGAATTTCACCGACTCCTTCAGGAACTGCGTCTGGCTTATCTCCGTAAAACGGATACCGATTCCTTCATCCACCATGGAAATAACCACTAGTTCTGCTTTATACTTGTTGTGTAAATTCCACATATGTTGGAACATCAAACTCCATGGTGTCTGGGTTCATAATATTATCTGTAGTCCCACAACAGCGTCTCAATGACGGCCGCTGCCAGCGCTGGTCAGATAGATATAGATATAGATATAGATACACACACACACACACACACACACACACACACACACACACACACACACACACACAGGGCAAAGTTGAAAAAACTTAACTGATTAATCGCATTATGCGCCAAATTCAATAATGAAGTAAAAACTAGTGTTTTGCGTGCTTTTATTTTAAAGTAATGTTATCATAACAATATAACAGGCACTCTGGAGCAACAGCAAGTTAACAACAGTATATAAATCAAAAAGATATGCTAGGGAACAAAAAAAAGATGTATTTTATTTTTTTAATGCTTCTATATGACTGGTCATTCAATTAAATATTGTATTTATTTTCAGATGTTATAGACTATTTTATTCTAATGTAAAACAGCTTAATATCATGCTGAAGAAGAAACATTTGTCTTTTATCAGGGAACAACATAAACAGTCTGTTCAGTAGTAAGGGTCCCTGTGAGGGTCAAGCCACTCCTTTTGTCATGTTCAGTTTGTTGCTTACCTTAAAGATGTATGTTAAAGACCAGCAATTGATTAACTTTATACAAAAGTAATAAGTGCTTTTGATCTTGTTCAGTTCAGTTTTTCTTACTCAGTGAGAAAAGTCCAGTCTGTGTTGGCTTGAACAAGAGCACTGGTTGAATGAGGTGGAGATGTGAAGGACAGCTGTCAGGTATCTCAGCGGCGGCTTTGCGCATGCGCGATTAATGTTCAATCTGGATGAGCGCTCTGTGCTCGCTGAGGACAGAAACTACGTAACAATACGTGCTTTCCCGTTGAGAACAGAAACTACAGAACAAGACGCGCTTCAGTCTGTTTGCAACAAGCCGGTCGCTGAGGCTGCGGAAGTGCGCGCACATACATAAATCGCCTTCAAGGTAAAAGCAGTGCCGTTGTATTGCATTTATGGCGTGCATCTTATTTATTTCTTTTTCTTTTTTGATTGACCTCACGTGGGCTGTATGGAGGACCGTAAATGACTTAATTATAAATAAATAAATGCAGGAATAAATACAGGAATAAATAAATAAATGCTTAAATAAATGTATAAATAAATAAATAAATACAGGAATAAATAAATAAATGCTTAAATAAATGTATAAATAAATAAATAAATACAGGAATAAATAAATAAATGCTTAAATAAATGTATAAATAAATAAATAAATACAGGAATATATAAATATAAGTTATACCTAAACAGGACATCATTAAATAAATCTATTTCTACATTTCTGTATTTATTCATTTATTTATGCCTGTATTTATGTGTCCACACGTATTTCTTCATTTATTTATTTCTGTATTTCTGTGTCCTTGTATGCAAATGAGCTGGGGCGGTCCGAACCTCATTGTTAAACAGGATTGGTCAAGTAGGGGAGCAAGACAGAAGCAATCGATCCCTGGCACATGGCCCCTGTAGATGAAGTCAAAAAGCTGTCTAGGCCAGGTGACCATATCCATAACACCAAAAAGGAGGACACTATGCAGTATTTTGTGAGGCTGTGAATAATTGCATAGGAGGGGTGCAGTTTGACTTTATTAAGTGTGAAGAGAGATGTGAGCCCTTTTTACTGTAATTGATCTCCTTGGAGCAGGCCTGGCCAACCCGCGGCTCCCGAGCCGCATGCGGCTCTTTGCCTGGTTTCATGCGGCTCTTACGTTCATATCGAAGTTTGTGTTTGTGTTATTTATTTATTTTTCTTTTAAAATCTTTTTATTGATTTTGCAAAAAATACGTCGACCCATTTAATGCGGAGACGGACTGTTTGAAAGCCCCGCTAGTCTCAGCTTCTCTGATGCACCTTGAAATATCTTCTCCTCAGACCTCAATGCTTGTATTGTGTGAATTACACCATCAGTAGCTTGTAGGCTGTGGAGTGGTCCAGGCTTTCTTCTTGCAGAGCGTTTGATGAAAATCTCTCTCTCTCTCTCTCTCTCTCTCTCTCTCTCTCTCTCTCTCTCTCTCTCTCTCTCTCTCTCTCTCTCTCTCTCTCTCTCTCTCTCTCTCTCTCTCTCTCTCTCTCTCTCTCTCTCTCTCTCCCTCTCCCTCTCCCTCTCTCCCCCTCTCCCCCCTCTCCCCCCCTCCATCAAACGTCAGTAAACAGCTGGACAAGGCTTTGAAATCACGGATTTCGTGAGTTTTAAGTTTGTTTATTTTTTAGGAAACGTCGGACCAGTTGCGACGTAATGTTTTCAGCGGCGCTAATGTTGTGGTTCATTTATCACCAAACAACGTCGGGGGATTGCACAAACACGTCATCACCTGTTTGTCTGACGCTGCGGGTCAGAGCAGAAGTAGCTGCACCTGTTTAGCGCTCAGCTGCATGAGCACTACGTGGAGGAGGGGGGAGGAGGGGCTGTCGGCGAAATTCTCACAATAACTCAAGTAAATGCCCCGTCAGATATCAAACACATTTGACAGAGAGAGTCATTTTTATTCTTAAATACTGATGAATGAAGAAAAACATTGGGCTCCAGCAGAAGGGGCACTTTTCTCATCCAGGGCAAAAGGGCAGGTTGAGCACCACTAGGGATCAGCGGATCATTTCTAAAAGTCCTGCCGGGATCAGGCTGCTCTCGGCGGGCAGCACAGCGCTGACGGCCCGGTGCTGCGGGACTCACGGTCCCGCGAGCAGGAACTCAACTCGTCGGCGTATCTTTTTAAGTCAGCTGATTCTTGAATAACCGATCACAGATTTGATGCTTAAACAACTAACTTCTCGCCTGAAAACATCCTAAAAGTACATGTTGTGACTCAACAACAGTAGTATTCAGAGAACGTCAACTTCCAGTTGTGTGTTTCCTCATCAAGTACAGAGAAGAACGCGTATTGAGAAACGGCTGCTGGAGACATCTTAACGCTGATTGGCCAAGACTTATCAAAGATCTTCTATTATGAAGATCACGACCACTCCAATCTCAGAAACGCTGGCCGGCCAGTTCACATATTTTTCGCCGTTTTTTCGCCGTAAGGTGACAAGTTTGCAGGTATTCAAAAAGGAGGACAAATACGCGTCCGGCTTGATGCTGCGCCGGACGCCGGACAGGGCATTGAAAATCCGGACTTCTGCTAACGGTTAGCTGAGCTTGCCAACTTCAACAACATGTGAAGGCAGAAGTAGTAGAGCACAACATAACAGGAGCGATCACACTCCTGTGACCAATCATGCTTTAGACAGAGGTTCGGACCGCCCCAGCTCATTTGCATACAAGGACACAGAAATACAAGGCATAAATAAATGTATAAATACGTGTGGACACATAAATACAGGCATAAATAAATGAATAAATACAGAAATGTAGAAATAGATTTATTTAATGATGTCCTGTTTAGGTATAACTTATATTTATATATTCCTGTATTTATTTATTTATTTATACATTTATTTATTTATTCCTGTATTTATTTATTTATTTATTTAAGCATTTATTTATTTATTACTGCATTTATTTATTTATTTATACATTTATTTAAGCATTTATTTATTTATTCCTGTATTTATTCCTGCATTTATTTATTTATTTATTTATACTTAAGTCATTTTCAGTCCTCCATAGTGCCGGACTGGGAGAGCCATAAGATGCCCAGGTCTGAACTGCGCCGTCTGGGAGAGATTTAAAGTGCAGCACCTGTGTGCAGCAGTGATAAGCCCCTCCCAATGCAAAAAATAAATAAAATACACACACACACACACACACACACACACACACACACACACACACACACACACACACACACACATATATAAACATACATACATACATACATACATACATACATACAGAAACGGGACTCACTGTGGGACACGTCATGTATGTGTATATTAGTGCTGTCAAACGATTAAAATATTTAATCGCGATTAATCGCATTTATGTCATAGTTAACTTGCAATTAATCGCATTTTTTTTTTTTGCATTTTAATTCTCTTATCAACATGAAAAAGTGGATTGGCTTGCTTTATTTTATTGAAAAACAACTGCCAAACAGGGCGGTTCAAAATAAAATTACTGCACATTTCAGGTAAACAAGGGTTTACAAAATAAAATTATAAAGTGCACATTTCAGGTAAACAAGGGCTTAAGAGAGAGGGAGAGAGAGAGCTGTGAACGTAGCAGTCAGGCTCTCGAAGGCAATTCGTAGGTCCTGCCGTTGGATGCGATGTGTATTATATCAGCTAGACCCTCGTCCTCCACAACGTTAACAGGCCTACACGCAGTAGCCACCCATTTAGCTATGGCTGCAATACGTTTGTTCTTCGTTGTGGTGTCCATATGTTTCCGAAGTCATCCATTCTTGTCTGCTATGACGAGGGGGCGCAGAGTTAGCATCAGCTGTGTGCTTGGCCATCAAGTGGTGTTTCAGACTGGATATCATACGATGATAGCTCAGTTCACAATGACAAATGGCACATACCACTTTGGTCTTGTCAAGGGAACCATCTGACAACTTTTTGAAAGTGAACTTTCCATTCATTAGCGTCTTATCATTCATTTTGCCGTATCGCGCTCACCATTCATTCATTTCAAACCGTAACGTTAGCCTAGCTTCCAAGCCCAAGCGGCGTGCCTATTGTTTTGCTTCCGGTTGAGCTACATCCGGCGTGGCGCTCGCGAGAAAAAAAATAGAAAAATGAAAATGCGTTAACGCCGTTAATAAAATTGGTTTGCGTTAACGCCGTTAATAACGCGCTAATATGACAGCACTAGTGTATATATACACACACACATATATATACATATACATATATGTGTGTGTGTGTGTGTGTGTATATATATATATACATACATACATACATATATATATACACACACACACACACACACACACACATACATGACGTGTCCCACAGTGAGTCCCGTTTCACCTTGAACGTGTCCTTCAGGACGAGGATGAGCAGCTCGAAGGCGTCCCCGGCGGTGAAGGGGTTCAGGTCCAGGACCTCCTCCCGGCCCCAGCGGCCCCCCTGCAGCGTGTTGCAAACCACACACGTGGACTTCCTGAACCTCGGGTTGAAGTGGAATGCCACGTCGGCCCTCGGCTTCACGCTGCTGCCGCAGGTGAGGTCCACCTGGAACCTGGAGGGTATGTTGGGTTTGAACACCGGTCTCTTAGTTCAGTTAGTGATGACGTAATCAACGCGTCCTCACCTGTCGGCGTCACGCGGCACCGAGCCCTGAACCAGCACCATCTCCCCCGGCAGCAGACCGCCCAGGATCGTCCCAGAGAAGGGGATCACCTGGTGGTGGAAACAAAACACAATGATATTCATCAAGACATCTGATTATTTAATTTTTTTATCTTTTATTTGTTATCTCCAGTTGCAGAATAATCTGCTACATTTCAAAAGGTAAATATTCAGCTTGTTTTCCGTCTCAGAGGAACGTTGGTGTTTCTTTACAATCGAAAAAAAATAAAAATGAAAACATTCAGATTCCTTTTAATTTGTACACATCTACAGTATACATAAACGCAGTATACATAAACGCCGTATAAAACGCAGTATACAGAAACGCCGTATAAACGCAGTATATATAAACGCCGTATAAAACGCAGTACATATAAACCCAGTACATATAAACGCACTATAAAACGCAGTATATATGAATCATGTTTAATCTTAAAACATATCTTGTGTGGTTGATAATACCAAATCGTATTTATACAACACATCAAAACCAGTAGTAATGTATTTCCTGTATCCACGTCATGTATCCACTGCGGGTTAATAAAGGATTATCTTATTTTATTACACAGGCAGACATAAAAAGACCAAAGGATGCAGCTACACGCACATTTCTGCATAAATATATATTTACAAACACATATGAATAAATCCAAACGTGATCTGTAAACTACAAGTAGCCTAAAGATCGGAACTAACAGGAAGTAATTTTTTCTGTGACTGTGTATACTGTGAAGTCAGCTGAAAACTGTACAACTTGATAGCAGTTTCTTGTCAACGCCTCCTGCTGCGGCCGCCTGCTCTCTTCTGGATTCCAGGAGAGGCGCAGCTCTAACGAACGAGCCTATTAAAACGCAGTAGAAGTATTACAGATGATAGCTTTGACGTCATTTCCGGTAACGGAGCGCGGCGGGAACCCTGGCGGCATGGCGGTTAATTGCAGAGCAACGCAGACCCTCGACGCAGAACTATGAATGCTCAACGACTGCGTCAGGTCGACTGCGTAGGTGCGCCGTCGACCTGACGGAGAAGCATGAATTAGGCTTTACCGGGCTGCAGAACGTCTGCCTCGGCTTAGAAACCGACATGTTGTTGTTCTGTGGAACAGAGACGCTGCGACGAGAAGCACTCTTTGGACCTTTGTTTACTTCCGCATCTGACGTCAACTGGACGACGTTTCCGGCGGGGCATCCCGAGTCTCTTAACTGCATCCGGTTTCCCTCACGTGCGTCCTAGCCCCGCCCACCAGGGTTGCGAGGGAGAGGAAACATGAGACGTCCTTTCCTCTGAAGTGTCACGTGACGTGTCCCTGGGCAGCCGGCTTTAACAACCTAGTCTTTCGAGAAGTTTCCTGGAATAAACGTACACTTAAAACATATAAATGACTTTAAAACATTTTCAGTTGCTTGAATAGTTTAAAACTATTCATGAAGACAGTTATAAGTGTACTAATGATAAAGTTATCACTGCACTACTAAGTAGTTATCTGTACTAATGACGATCTCTGTACTACTCCCCTCCCGCATTGTACCCATAACAAAAGTTATTGAGGGAAACAATTTGACTATTTATATTATTCAACTTTATTATACAGTTGCAAATTCATGTTTACGTGATGTATTCACACTGTATATGAAGCTAGTTAGCTTAAAGACTGGAAACGGATACACAGCAAAGGTCACAGATTATATTACATCTTTATTCAAAATAAAAGTTGTGTTTCTCCCCCCCCTCTTCTGGATCCGCTTTAGAAGATTAGTAAACTCTTCTCAAAGTATATTTAGTTTTATTACAAAAATAAAAGCTGTACAACAAACACATACATCCATGTAAAAATGTACTATATATATATATATATATATATACACAGTATATATATATATATTAAATAAAAATTAAAACCAGGGTTCTGATCCAGACTAGCAGTCCTCCAAACATCAACAGCTTGTCTGGGGTCAGATCCCTGGGCTGCAGTGTTCATCCCGTCTGTGCTCCGATGGCTGAAAAGCTCATTTATTATTATTTCAACCAACTGGGAGGCTCCACTCCCATCCGGCCTAAAGGTGTGTTTTGACTGAGGGTCCGCTCCGTCCTCAGAAGTCAGCGTCCAGCCTGAAGGTGTTGTCAGAGGCTCCAGACATCACGCCCATCCTTTGATATTCGCCCACGCGCTTCTCAAAGAAGTTAGTTTTCCCCTCCAGAGAGATGTTCTCCATGAAGTCAAAGGGGTTCTCCACCCGGTAGATCTGCAGAACACAATGCAGAACCCAGATCAGACTATTTGGCTCAGGTTCTCTAGCGGCATACAGGCGAGCCGGGTCCGTTCAGACCAGCGTCTGTTTCGTGCCGCCGGCGTCCCGCCGGCGAACCACTCGTCCTCCGAGCAGAACCCTGCGGCACTCGGCCCCCATCGTCGGCCGAGGTCCGTACCCCTGCGCGTCTCATCACTACGGACCCTCTGGTGTACTGGGAGCTTTGGTTCGGCTGGGAGGAGCTTACCTTGGTGAAGCCCAGCTCCAGCATCAGCCTGTCGGCCACGAACTCGATGTACTGCTTCATCAGCTCGCAGTTCATCCCGATCAGCTTCACTGGCAGAGCCTCCGTCAGGAACTCCTGGGAGCGGAACCAACAGCGTCAGACCAATGAAACTAGTTCAACCAGCAGCACAGAAAACAACATGTCCACTGACCTGCTCGATCTCGACGGCGTTCTTGATGATCTTGGTGACTTTTTCTGCCGACGGCTTGTTCACCAGATGTTTGAACATCAGACAAGCAAAGTCGCAGTGCAGCCCCTGAAACCAAGAACAGACCAGTCAGGACCCAGTACCACAGACCAGTCAGTGGTACTGCCACAGAAACCAGTAACAGAGCAGTACCTCGTCTCTGCTGATGAGCTCGTTGGAGAAGGTCAGGCCGGGCATCAGGCCTCTCTTCTTCAGCCAGAAGATGGAGGCGAAGGACCCAGAGAAGAAGATTCCCTCCACGGCGGCGAAGGCCACCACGCGCTCTCCTGGGGGAACCACAGAGTCAGGGTCAGTACTCGACACCGGATCAATACCGGGCCACAACGAGAACCTCAGAGAGCCGCTTTACCGAAGTTGGCGTCCTTGTTGCCGATCCAGTCGATCGCCCAGTCGGCCTTCTTCTTCACACACGACAGAGTCTCGATGGCGTTGAACAGGTATTCTCTGTGGGTCAGTGAACGCACCGTCAGTCACAGGCCCGACGAGGACCAGAGGCCAGGACCGACGAGGACCAGAGGCCAGGACCAGCTCACCTCTCTTTGGGTTCCTTGATGTAGGTGTTGATGAGCAGGCTGTACATCTCAGAGTGGATATTCTCCATGGCGATCTGGAACCCGTAGAAACACCGGGCCTCCGTCACCTGCACTTCCTGTGTGAAGCGCTCCACCTGGGGGTCGAATTGAGACAGCGGGAGCCAATCAGAGCCGAGCACAAGACCAGAATCAAGTGGTCTTTGTGATTCAGAATATTAAGACGCAGAAGAGAGAGTGCGTGCGCATATATATATATATATATATATATATATATATAGTCACCAGGTTCTCGTTGACGATGCCGTCGCTGGCGGCAAAGAACGCCAACACGTGAGAGATGAAGAAGCGCTCCTCGTCCCTCAGAGACTCCCAGTGCTGCAGGTCCTGGGACAGATCCACCTGAACAGAGACAGGTAGTGAACATGACGTCACCTGACACGTGCAGGCCCCGCCCCCACAGGGGTCATCTCCACCCACCTCTTCTGCGGTCCAGAAGGAGGCCTCAGCCTTCTTGTACATCTGCCAGATGTCGTGGTACTTGATGGGGAAGATGACAAAGCGCCGAGGGTTGTTCTTCAGCAGCGGCTCCTCTTCCTCACCGCCGCTCTTCTTCACCACAGAGACACACTGGTTACTACAAGCTCTACATCTCTGGTGCTTTAAATTATTATTATTATTATTATTGGTCACAGAAACTGATCTTCAGACCCAACAACTTCAATCTGTACATTAATCAATGAGTGAAATAAGAGTTAACACATGTATGTGTAAAGAGGAAATCATTTTGACAAACTACAGATTATTGTTCCATCTAATCTGAACTGCCAATTAAAATCACTAATTGTGTACACATTTGTTGGATCTAATAGAATAATTATTTCTGAATCCATTGACATAAACAGCAGCCAATTAAAAAGAATTGACTATTGATTAACAGCTGATAGTTTGGCGCCAGAACCGACATTTTTGGCGCCAAACCAGCAACACAAAGAAATAACCCGGGAACATGAATAAACACCATCACGTCAGATGAGACCCTGGAGGTCACGTGGGGTCTGGACTCACCGGAACGTCGGAGAAGATCTTCCGCGCGGTTTTAGACGCCAAGATGCGGCTCGTGTTCAGACTCGGTGGCTGAAAGACACGAAGAGGTACTTTTACACACAGTGAATACTTTTAGACTGAAGTATGCGTGAAAACACAAGCCCCGAGCCCTACATACAAGGAGGAAGGGCTCAGTAAATGTCCCCGGAGAGGCTCAACAGTCGTCGAGACGTTTTCCCGGTTAAACGTCGTCCGGTTGCTCACCGTGTTCTCTTTGTCCAGCGCCATGTTGTCCATCTGCCCGCGGAGGGACGGCTCGTGCTTCACTGAGAGAGGTGCGCGAGCAGAAAGCATCGTGGAGAATAAAAGACAATTAACGAATAAAGAGTTTAAAACCGGAGCAGACGAAGAGCAGCAGGCACGAGGATGAGGCGCGAGGACTGGAGCGGCTTTTGTTGTGCGCGAGCCTCTCTTATTGAAATACTGGCGCCAGAACGCAGCCGGCCAATAGGAACGCAGCGCGGGCCCCAGCTCTTTAAAGTGACGCTGCTGACGGAGCCAATCAGGGGGAGAAGCCGCGCTCACGTGCCGCCCGAACAGCTGCGGCCGGAAACTCACTCGGCTTTGTTCGTGCGGGGTTATGGAACTTCCCGACAAAGACGTTACAAAACTATTTAAATGAGCGTTTACACAACTATTTAGATTTGGACAAAGACATGCATTTGTTAAAACCGCTAAACTCTTAATAACAAATAAAAAAAGACGATAATAAGTTTAACGCCTATGTTAAAGTCGCAAAAAGTCAAATTGAATTCCGCATTGAGATGTTCTCTTATTTCGCTATATAACTGGTAATAATTGTGTCTTTGACGTGTTGTACCTTCCATCCCTTCAGGTTTCGGGCTCTGAAACTACTGTTTTCTTTCATCTTTCATCTCAAATGAGACGTTTTAAGGTGGGTTTCCTCCCTAAAAGCGAAGCGGATCTGATACAGCAGCTGTTTCCTGTTTGCCGCCGAAGGGAGAGCGCTGATTGGCTGCTGGGAAGACTTCTTCTTCTTCGTTGGGGTATTACGGCAGCCTGAAACCGCTCTGTCGCATTGCTGCGCCTTTGTGGATCCAGACATTGCTGTTCCATTAAATACCCTTTATATTAAACCAGTCTCTATTCTATTATTTATTTTCATTTATTACAGACTTCAAAATAAGTCTTACTATTATTTATATACAGAAAATAAAAAATAAAAAACTCTGACATTTGTTACTTTCTTTTGAGTAAAACCACAAAAGTATCAGCATGTCGTAATTTACAGACAATCAATAAATCTTTTCATCCTGATTTCTTAAACTTGAATCATTAACGTGTTCTTTATAATCTATAATACTAATAATAATTAGTTGATTATATTTCGTATTAATTATAAAAGTAACTGCATTTATCAATGCGGTAAAAAGTACAATATTTCCCTCAGGAAGTATTTGGCAGCAGTACAAGTATTACATTTAGCTGACGCTTTTATCCAGAGAGACTTACATTTTTGCTCTGTACACCGTAGACACAGCAACGGGGAGCAATCCAGGGTTTAGCGTCTTGCTCAAGGACACATCAACGTGGACTAGCGTAGCAGGGGCTTGAACCACCGATCCTCTTATTGAAAGTCAGGCATGCTAACCACTGAGCCACAGACACCAAATACCTCAAAGTTCTACTTCCATAAATCTATTTGATTGCTTTCCACTACTGCTTGCAAATTAATATTTAGATTAGCCTATTAGCCTCTCTTGCCTCCCTGTAACAATAATACAGATATCATCTCATGACAACATGTAACATCAGACAGGTCTGATATCCATATCAAATATTACTAATATTCTAAATATGTTGCCTTTTATAAGAGACAAACAACAGGACAACAAATAATTCAAAGAAAGAAAAGTTGTGTTGCTGTTGTTCTGAGTTTGTACTCATGGTTGAATACACTTATTGTAAGTCGCCTTGGATAAAAGCGTCAGCTAAATGTAATGTGATGTAAAAAGGAGAAAAAGAAAAGTCCTCAAACACGATCGGTAATGAACATAATTAGAGAATCGTTTCATAGATTTGACCCAGAAAAGTATTTCAAGAGGTCAGATATATATTCCTTTTATTTCAGACTCATGGGTCCATATAGCAACAAACACAAATACAACAACAATATATAAAATACAATACAATACGAGGACACAGGTATAAACATTGCAGATAAAAAGTCACTTGTGTTTAAAAAGATACAGATACTTGTTTCAATATTTCCAGAAACAAGAAAAATACCTCATATCACTCTGTGTTAGCTCAGTTAAGGCTTTTATAATTACATTTTCTGAGTCATTTAATCAACATTTAAATTTGTATATAAAATTCCTCAACACATGGAAAGTGGGAACATTATGAGTCACAAACTATTATGTCTTGCACTCGTCCATCTGGGAAGCTTGAGCATGATTCTGAAAGCATCATTAAATCTTTTTAATGAATCTTTTTCATTTTTGCTTTACTATAACTGCACCACAGGTGGGCTGTATAGAGTGGAGTACAGTAGGCTCTAACGAGAGCAGTTTTAACATCTTCTGTACACATATGAAATTTACGTGCCAGCATATTAGCTTGTGCATCAAGTTTGCAACACTGCCGCTGCACATCATCATCATTCCTGATGATGTGACCCAAATATCTAACTTTGTCCACCACATTTAGCTCCTGGTCTCCCATAAAAAAAGAAGGAAAATGTAGCTTCTGATCCTCCTTGGTTTTAGCTATCATGATAACACTCTTTTTGTCCTGGGTATGACGTTAAACTCCATCCAACCGGGAGAGGGATGGGCGCCGCCAGGTTTAATTGCCCAAGACACACCATATGATGACAACCACATACAGATCGTCTGTGGTGCCCCAACGACCCTCCGGGGTTATGGGATAGATCAGATCAGATCAGATAACACTCTTTTTAGAGTTGAATTTTATATCATAGTGCACACTAGACCTTGACCAGACTCTGAGCAGCAGCTGTAAACCAGCGCTATAAGGAGACAGGACCACTAAGTCGTCACTAGACGCCACTAGATCAGATGGTTAATAAGACTTTCCCCCACCATACATCCTGTCTTACACTCTTTTAACTTTTTAGACTTCTGTGCACTTCGACATAACCTCTGGAGTTTCATCCTCCTGCTGCTCCCCGCTTTGATCTTCCTTAATAGCAGTTTGGTTAAATCTAGCTCTTGTCTGGGGGTAAGGTTCAGGTCACTGATGGAGTTGACAAAAGAGGCTTTCCATGTCCAATAGTTCTCTGGTCTGTCGTCGAAGTTTACGAGCCCGGAGGTAACTATTTCTTTGTGAATTAGGTATTTAGCTAAGTCAGCTGTGTCTGACTGAACATGCAGAGTTGCTCTAGGGGACATGACGTGGTTTGTACCTTCTGACGGTGTAATGAGGGCTCACGTTGCTTCGCTGAAGGTTGGTTGTGCTCATGCTGGTAATTCTTGGAGTGTGTGGTCGTGAATTTCACCCAAACTGTCAATTGTCTGCATCATCGTTGTCCATGTTTGGCTGGCGCTTTGATGGAGAGAGAGGTTCTCATTTTGTGAGTTGGTGCTGTTGCTGACCATGGTCCCAAGAATGTTGTTGCACATATTCGTTGGTGCGTTGAGCTGGTGGATACGGAGCTAATTTTGTCACATTTTGCCTTGGTGGTTCTCCACCTTCTTCCTCATAAGTTGCTTCAAGGATTTCAGCTTCTGTGATAGCTGCTACAGCAGCGCCCTGAATTTTCAGTGCATGTAGGTTCGCCTGTAGCTCAGTTTTCCTCCTTTGCTGTTCCGCTTCAATTTCTGCTCTTCTCATTGAGTCTTCTGCTTTTCTCTTTGAGTCTTCTGCTTCTATCCGTGCCTGCTTGATTAACATGTCTGCTTCTCGGTGAGCATACGAAGCTTTGACCCGAGCAGCTTCCGCTTTAGCTCTTGCCTTGGCGACAGCAGAGCTGTGTTTTTGAAGCACGGCTAGATTGGGATAAGCGTTTCGAACAGGAGGAGTATTTAGACTGTTCATCTGTTGTGTCTCGCAAAGGGTTTTCTTCTTTGTTTTCCTCCATAATAGCTGCTGAGCTGTATTTCTGGTCTGCAGTGTGTTTAATCCACTTTTCATTTGCTAGCCGACTAAGTAATGAGTCTTTTTACTATTCTGCCCTTGCTTCTATAAGTTAGCTTAGCAGATAGCTAACAGCAGATCCATAAAATGAAGACCCAGGAATCCGGAGTGGAGTTTGGGTTTTTAATTAGAATCTTGGTTTTTGTAAAACTGTGAAAAACAGAACATGAAATGAGCTTACAAACAGTCCATATACATACACATGAATATTAAGCTCTGATTCAACATACAGCCATTATGCCAGAAAAGGTAAGTAAACATTAACATATAACTCCCTTGACCAGTTAGCGTCTAAGCTAATTTTAACATTGATGTCAATGCAGAAATGCTAATTGCGATTAGCATCTATACAACACAAGGTTGTACTAAAACGGTAAACACACAGATAATATATCATAGAAGATATGTACATGCTACATACAGATTTACTTACAGACTTAGATCTTTAGAGGCTACCAGACAGTAAGTGGGAAGAGTAGCTGCAGCATGGCTTCTCAGTAGAATCAGAACTAACTACGGTAAGAGAGGAGGGATAAACGAAGAGGCAATGACATTCTCTACCACTTGGTGTCTCGAATGCAACACATGAAAATGTGGGGCAGAACTGTGTGTACTGACACACTGACCAATCACAGTACACGTTAATGGTCACGCTGGGCACTGTGGCGAACACACGTTCCATAATGCTAGCAGGCCTCTCGATTCCAGAGAGAATGAGAGGTGAAATGTGATTGTAAGCAGACCCTTAACACTTGGGGGTCTGCTTACAAGGGCTACGTGCGGGAAAATAGTTATTACCCCCTTACAAGTTTTGGAAATGGTATCTCCCTCACGTTCCACCTTCTTGCGCAAGCTCTGACTGTAGAGAGAACTGTCATTGGTCGACCGATCTCAACGTAAATGTAAGTTCACGGCATGCCACACACTACTGCTGCCCCCCCCCCCACCCGCGACGAAGTGTCCTCCTCTTCCTCCTCTCTCTCTCTCTCTCTCTCCCCCACCCCTCTGAATCCACTCTGTAAAATACATTAATACAGTCAGTATGAGTTCACTGTAAGAAAGTTAACGTGATAGAGACAACAGTTGATTATGCACCGTTCAGTCATAGACACGGAAGGGAACAGCCAACACGGCACTATTTAGTGACGCGCTAACCGCTACGAAGCTCTCGTCAACACACACATGTTATGTTATTTACTGTCTTACAAACATATAATGGAGGTCCAACACTACTGGTCGTACTATGTTCACTGTAACAAGTTAACGTGATATATTCAACAATTGATTATGCCCCGTTCAGTCATATATACGGAAGGTAACAGACAACACGGCACTGTGTAGTGACGTGCTAACCGCTACGAAGCTATCGTCAACACACACATGTTATTTACTGTCTTACAAACATATAATGGAGGTCCAGCACTACTGGTCGTACTATGTTCACTGTAACAAGTTAACGTGATAGAGACAACAATTGATTACTCACCGTTCAGTCTCACAGAAACGCTGTAGCCAGCTATCTGGCCCGTTAGCTCCGTCTAGCTCCTGTTAGTGAATCCTTCAGGCTCTGAAGCTGCGTCGTCTGTCCCCTCCAATATAGCTTTGCTCAGGACTCTTTGCTTGGCACCTTCTGACTCACAGTGAAGCTTTGCACGTCTCATACATGACCATGTTTAGATGCTCAGACACGGAAGTGGAAACCATATCCGCCAGATTTTTAATCATATTTATGTGACGTATTATTGTGATGATTATAATTTTATTAAAAATTTAGACACCTGGTTTAACGCTTCGACACGGCCGCCGACCTCAGAGGGTTAAGCAGCTGCGCATGCGCACTGTTGCTGCGGCCTGCTATTGCCGTGCTGCAGGCTGAAGAATACAGGCAGCAGCAACAGGAACACAGGAACACATGAGGTGTGCAATGAGAAAATAAGCTAATAGGGAAAAATATTTATAATACATGTGTGTTTGTGAAAAACAAGTCAATTATAAAATAGATCTAACTTTTAATTATACAAAAAATATATATATTTTTTTTTAATTTAAAATTTGCGACATTGGACGACGTTGGACGGCAAACATCAATTGTTAATAATCTATCTGTAGTTCTGTTTCAGTTCACTGAAATTAAACTAATTAACAAACAGACAACACACGTGTATCTAACTCTCCATTATTCCATTTTATTGTATTTGTTTAAAAATAATGTAATCCTTTTTTTCTCTCATGCTCTCTCTCTCTCTCTGTCTCTCTCTCTCTCTCTCTCTCTCTCTCTATATATATATATATATATATATATATATATATATATATATATATATATATATATATATATATATATATCATTTTGTTGCAGTGTCAATTGATTTATTTTCCAATAAAACGGATTAAGTAAAAAAAAAACGAATTATTTCAACAGTGATGGAAAAGATGCCATTTTTATTAGGTTCTCCAGGCTGAATATACATTTTTATTTACATTAATATTGTCCTAAAATATCCTTGAATCAGAAACAGTCAATCAAAAGTAGCAGGTGACCTGCTTACAAAGGAAACAGTGATTTAAACTTACAATACAGACGATTATGTAATTGCATGTATTTCATGATTGTTATGGAAAGCAAAACAATCTTATAAATAAACAATCATAATTCACCCCCTCATAGCTCAGCTGTCTGAGAGTAAACTGTTTTTTATTTAGATATCTTAATATTTCATACATCTTATTTGATGTATGAATGGATCTTTGGCTGATTTTACATGAATTATATTTACTATATTTTGAGGTACTTTTACTTGAACATTTCCATTTAATATTATTTTATACAAATATATTTATTTGACTAAGTCAATTAGCAGATCAAATTAGGACATAAACACACAATATTAAAAATGATCTGACGTTATCATATTGTAAACTGGGAGAATTATATGAAAGAGAGCGAGACCTCTTAATTTTCCCTCCAGTGTCAGCAGAGGTCTGTAACATTAGATTTAAAATAAACTTAAAAATTGTGAAAATGAAACACATATATACATTATAGACAAAATAACAAACAATATTTAAATATAAGTTTCGTAAATCATATATATATGATAATAATGTGATACAAATAATAAAAACAAAACATAAATACAGTTCCTAGCTAGCTTGTTTCTCTGCACTGAAATTATATTTATATGGGTACCGGCTCATGTCGGTATCAGAGGAAATGAGAATGTGGACAAACTAGCTAAGCAAGCATTAAAGGAAAACCAAGTACAAGTAGATATTATTCTGATCCGCCCGAAGCTTTTTCTTACTGATTTTTCGATAATGAGGAAGTGTTTTTTTCTTTTTACTCAAACGCTTCTATATCATCAACCACAGGTCCGATTTAATAAATTTAAACGGCTAAAGTACTGTAAACTCTTGTGAGAAGAGAAACGATGGACTACATTTTTTTTTAAAGATCGTTATATTTGTATAATTACGTAATTACGAAAGCTCCTCAACATGACTGAGCGATTATAACGTTTCACTATTTAGCTATTTAGCTAATTTAGTATGTAACCGTAGAGACTGTGGGAATCTTCCAGTAGTAGTGGGATCACTGTGTGTAAAGTATTGACGTCGCGAGCTGCGAGAAAGCAACGGCTATTTTTCTCGATTTTTTTTCTCCGTTTTTCGAGTTCCTGCGGTCTCATTGTTCTACAAACGCATCTGAAAGCGCGTCAGATGACACACGCGGAAGCAGACGGTCATTTTAAGTACCGTTATTACCGTTAGTGCGACGAAGATTTAGGTAAAAATGGCTCATTTCTTTATTTTTGAACCGAAAAACATGATTTTGGGACTGGAAAGGCTTAAAAACATGTCATTGCTTGTGTTTATTGTGATTATTATTGCAGATTTGGATGCTTTAGGTCTTAATCTTTCTAAAGAGGTGCAGTATTCAAATACAATTCAAAAAACTCTGGGAGCGACCGAGGACTCATTTTTTGATCAGACTCTTGACTTTTGATCATATTTATGCAGAAAATAAATAATAAATAATAAATAAATATATATATATATATTTTTAAAGGCAAGGAGTTGCTGATTCTTTAGAGATCAAGGACAATAGGGGCTGGTATTCATATCAAGGTCATATGAGCTGTAGAACACCTGTAGAAGACCCTAGGGCTGATGCTATCCAAAGCAGAGGGGAAGAGCATTTGCTGTTGCCAGTATGGCAACAGCAATGGGACCAGGAGACGAGGGGGAGACAACTACACGGAATTCAGAATAAAGTGATCAGTGCAAGATACAGGGGAGGAAACAGGAGAGAGGAAGTGGCGGTGGCAAGACTGAGAATTGGACACAGCAATCTGCACAGCACATTGCATATCATAGGGAAGTATCCAACCGGTCTCTGCGAACACTGCCAGGTACCAGAAAGCGTACAACACGTCATCACCACCTGTATTAGGTACAGCTCAGAAAGGAGGGGCATGATGGGAGAAATGGAAGGACAAGGGATGGAAGGAAGAGAGCTAGGGAATGTACTAGTGTGGGGAACAAGTAAGCTGGGAAGAACCTGCTTGACCAAGTTTTTGCGAGCAACAGGACTGATGGGGAAGGTGTAGGAGTTGGGAACCGGGAGATGGCAGTAATGCAACAGGAAGGATGCAAGCTGCCGTTAAAAAACACTGAAAAAGAAGAGGCTTGTTTCTTGGACGCCGGGACGCTGACGGAGGAGTGTGGGCCGGATACGGAAGTAGTAGGAAACCAACAAGCTTGACAAACGACGGAAAGTTTGGCGGAATAGTTTCAGCGTAGTGTGCATACTGTGACGGTGACTAAGGATGGGAGGGAATAGTGATGGAGAAGGTGGGAGTGAGGATATGGAGTACAGTAACTGGACTGAAGTGGGGAATAATAAACGGAATCGTAATAGTGTATCTGGTAGTAGTGGGGAAGGGAGAGAGGAAGGCAGGAATGAGGAAGAAGGTTGCTGAGAAGGAGGGGTTCAAAATAATTTTGAAATTCAAGGACAGAAATGATATCAGGAAAATAAGTCCGGTGGCGCTGACTCGCGCGTTGAAGGAGAAAGTTGGCGAGATTGTGATGGCGAAGGTTCTGGCTGATGGTGGTCTTTTGATCCAGTGTAAGGACGAGGGGCAGAGAGAAAAAGCAATTAAGCTGAAAAAAGTGTGCAACGTGGTGGTTGAGAGCGCGAAGAAGTTAAATTATGGGCCCTTTGTGAGAGGCGTGATATATGGGATCCCAGTGGAAGAAAAGGTGGAGGAGTTGAGAGCAAGTATAAAAGGAGGGGAAATTACAGGGATTAAATGTCTGCAAGCAAGAAGAGGTGGAGAAAGGGTGGATAGTTTGTCAGTGCTGCTGGATTTCCAAGAGAGGGTGTTGCCGGATACAGTCACTGTGGGGTATATAAGTTACAGAGAAAGAGCATATGTCCCGCCACCTTTAAGGTGTTTCAAATGCCAAAAATATGGACATATTGCGGCAGCATGCAAAGGGAAGCAAAGGTGTGGGAAATGTGGAGGGGAACATGGGTATGGGAAATGTGAGACTGGGACAGAGCTCAAATGTGCAAATTGCGGAGGTGCACATAGTGTGGCCTATATGGTGGGTGTGAGGTGAGAAAGAAGGCAGTGGAAGTGCAGCAGTTAAAAGTGAGAATGAATATATCGTATGCAGAAGCAGCAAAGATGGCTCAGAGGGAGAGGGCAGGGGAGAGTGGAGGGGAAAGAGAGAGGGGAGATGTATCAAGGAAGGAACCGGCTCAACAGCCAAATGAACAGCTTGCGTCAAAGAGTCAAAGGGGAGATGAGAATATAATGACAGTAAATAAGGAGAGCTTTGTGTATTTCATGGCAGAAGTAGTTAACTGCACATTCCAGGCAAAAGGGAGATCTGAGAAGATTGAAATAATAGTAAAGAGTGCAGCAAGGTATCTAAATATTCATGGGATAACTGGGATGGCAGTGCAGGAAGAGCTTAAAAAACAGGAGCAGTCAAACAAAGAAACATGTTCACAGGATTAGTTATCATGTTAATTCTAAAATGGAGTGCTCGGAGTTTGTTGGCAAACGGACAAGAATTCAAAAATATGTTGAAAATATTCCTAGTAAGCCAGAGGTCATATGCATACAGGAAACATGGTTAAAACCAAATTTGGACTTCAGACTAACTGGATATGCGTGTGTTAGGTGTGATAGGGAGGGTGGTCAAGGAGGAGGATGTGCCACATTTATTAGTGAAGACATCACATTTAGAGAGGTGAAGATAGGGACGGAGCTAGAATATGTAACTGTGGAGATCTGGACAAGGGAAGGCGAGCTCATAGTTATACATTTTTATAATCCCTGTAAAAAATTAGAGGTGAATAGATTGGCACAAATTGAAAAGATAGGTGGCAACAAGGTGGTGGTATGTGGAGATTGTAATGCACATACATTATGGGGTGGAGTAAGAACAGATGTAAATGGGGAGGTAATGAAAGAGTTACTAGAGGAAAACAATTTGGTTTGCTTAAATGATGGCAGAGAGATTAGATGTGCACACAGGGAACATGTCGGCACTAGACTTAACCATTGTATCTAGGAGTTTAGCAGGGATATGCGAGTGGGAGGTAGAAGACGAAACATCAGTGGGCAGTGATAATTTTCCAATTAAGTGTAAAATAGCATTACAAAGAAGTAAGGAACAGGGAGAGATGGTAGGTAAGTGGGTGTTTAATAGGGCAAAATGGGAACTTTTCAAATATATATGCGAGCAGGAAATGGATAAAATAGACTTAAATGAAGACATTGATGAGATTGATGAAAAAATGACATTTACAATACTGGAAGCAGCAAAGCAAACAATTGCTAAAAGTAAAGGAAATATGAAAAGGAAGGGGTTACCCTGGTGGACAGATGAGTGTGCGGGAGTAGTGAAAGAAAGAAACAAAGCTCTTAAGCTATTAAAAAGATCACACAACTTCCAGAATCTAATCTAATACAAACAAGCACAAGCTAGAGTTCGGGGAACCATTCGGAAAGCAAAAAGGGAAAGCTGGCGGAATTACTGTATAATTGGGAGATCAACGCCTGTGGGAGAGATTTGGGGGATGATCAGAAACATGAGAGGAATTAGAAGAGTATGGCAGTATCCAGTATTGAAGAAAGGGGAGGACATGGCAGTGACAGATGGGGAGAGGGCAGAGATGGTGGTAAAAGCGTTAACAGAAATCCACAGCTCTGCCAACCTGACAGCAGAAGGTAAATTAGGGAGGGAAAGGACACGGTCAGCTCATCCTGGTATTCTGGAAAGAAGAGACCATACTAATAGTTCAATGGATACCTCATTTACTTTGGAAGAGGTTAAAAGAGCGATAGCAAGAGCCGGAGGGAAGGATGAAATATGTTATATAATGCTGAAGCATTTAGGTAGGTTAGCAATGACAAAATTGTTATCATTTTATAATAAGGTTTGGGAATTGGGGAGACTGCCTAGATCATGGAAAGAAGCTGTGATTATTCCTATCAGGAAACCGGGCAAAGACTCATCAAATCCAACAAATTATAGACCCATAGCACTAACATCTCATGTAGGTAAAATTATGGAGAGAATGATAACAGAGAGATTAAACTTTTATTTGGAGTCCAGGGGAATGATAACACCCCATCAAAGTGGATTTCAGAAAGGTAGAGGAACTATGGACCCAATTATTTGTTTAGAGACAGAAATCAAAAAAGCCCAGGTAAATAAGGAGTCAGTGATGGCTGTGTTCTTTGATGTGGAGAAGGCATATGATATGGTTTGGAAGGAAGGGTTGTTGATTAAATTAAATATGATGGGAATAGGGGGCAGAGTATACAATTGGATTAAAGACTTTTTACTTGACAGAGGTATCCAAGTCAGAATTGGGACAGCACTATCGAGAAGATACCCGGTGGAGAATGGTACACCTCAGGGTAGTGTAATCAGTCCAATAGGGCTGCAACGATTAGTCGACATAATCGACGATGTCGATTCTGAAAAATAGTCGATGCGTATTTGGTCGTCGGCGCATCGTTTGTAATGAAAAGATTCAGAGCTACCGGTAATTTTCATTCGGCATTGCAATGCACTACATCAGGGGTGCCCAATACGTCGGCAGAGGTAGTGCGGGTACATCGCATGCCATTTAAAAAAAACAAAAAAACTTTATCGACAAAACCCAGCTCCTGGTGTGCAAATTAATGTCAATCACTACGGACGCTGCGCCCGCAATGGTCGGTCGCTTGAATGGATTTATTGTTAAGTGCAGGGAGAACGATGTTTTCCCCGACTTCCTTAATTACCACTGCATAACAAGGATTATGCGCTACAATGCTAAACAGGAAAGAGATCACGGAGGTGGCATCGAAGATCGTCTATTCGAGCGAGAGCTCTTCAAAGACAGCTGTTCATCACATTTGAGAGAGAGAGAGAGAGAGAGAGATATTTTGAGTTACTTTTAAAACTTTATTTGTACTTTTCCTTTACTTTCAAAGCATATTTGCACTTTAATTTGTATTACTATTTAATTTATTTGTTATAATGATGTTCTGATGTTGTTACTCAAATACATTTGAAGTTCAAATTCCAACATTTTGAGTCATTTTAATGGGAAATAGTCATTAGATTAGTCGACTAATCGAAAAAATAATCGATAGATTAGTCGATTATGAAAATAATCGTTAGTTGCAGCCCTACAGTCCAATACTGTTCTCCATCATGATAAATGATGTGTTCCTTCGAGTTCAGAGTGATATTGGACGATCCCTATTCACTGATGATGGAGCATTGTGGAAGAGGGGGAGGAACATTAACCATATTAAAGAGAAGCTACATGAGGCTGTGAATGAAGTAGAAAGATGGTCTTATGCATGGGGATTCAAGTTTTCTGTGGGGAAAACTAAAACAATCTGCTTTACTAGAAATAGAGGAGTGGATACTTAGATAAAGCTGTATGGACAAATTATTGAGCAAGTGAAGGTGTTTAGGTTTCTAGGTGTGTGGTTCGATGAGAAGCTAACATGGAGTGAGCAGATTCAGAGGATAGTTATGAAATGTAAAAATATTTTAAATGTGATGAGGTGTTTAACCGGGTCGGAGTGGGGAGCCAGCAGGCCTGCAATGAAAAATATTTATATTGCGCTGATGAGATCAGTTTTTGATTATGGGTGTGTAGTGTTTGGAACAGCGGCAAAAACGTAACACCACCTTGGCTATTTCCCTCAGTATCAGTTGATAAATTTTTTTCTCATTTTGAGCAAAACCCAAGCACTTAAAAATATTGGTAATATTGCAGGACTGGTGGAGGATAGGCTAAAGACAACGTATCAAGCATTTACCCCAGCATACACGGATGGATCTAAAGATCCTAATACAGGTAGAACCGGTTTTGCTGTCACCATTCCATCCTTTCAGTATGAAGTCAAACGGAGAACATCAGACAATCTGTCAGTGTATACAATGGAGACATTGGCCATTTTAACAGCACTGCAGTGGGTGGAGGAGGTTCAGATAAGTAAGGTCATCATCTGTTCGGATGCCAGTTCAACATTATTGTCACTACAATCATTCACATCTCATAGCAGGCAGGATTTAATCAATGAAATATTCGAAACACTGTTCCGACTTAAGCATTTGGGTATTTAGGTAGCATTTATGTGGGTGCCGGCACATAGAGGGATTAAAGGGAAATGAAGCAGCAGATAAATTAGCAAAACAAGCATTGGAATGTCAGAACAAGAAAGACATTTTATTCAGCAAAGCAGAAGCCAAATCAATAATCAAAAGAAACATTATTAAGGAATGGCAGCACAGGTGGGATACAGGAGACACAGGAAGGCATCTTTATGTGATTCAGAAGGAAGTTGGCAAAGGGAGGACATCCAGAGGAAGCACCAAAGAAGAAAATATATTAACCAGACTGAGGATGACACATAAGGCTGAACAAGACAATGCAACTAATAAATAAACACCCAACTGGACTATGTGAGCACTGCAATAGAGCAGACACAGTAGAGCATGTCATTTGGCATTGCCAGAAATTCAGAGTGGAGCGAGACAGGTTGAAGAGGAGGCTGGCAGTAGAGGAGATACAGCTAAAGGATGCATTAACCCTGGGGGCAGGAAAGGTACTGCAGTATCTAAAAGAAACTGGATTGAGTGGAAGGATTTAGGGCACCGAAAGTGACATAGCTCCCTTTTTATTTTATTTCTTTATTTTATTTTATTTTTTATTTCTTTATGTTTGTTTGGAGAAAGGGATAGATATATCTGGTCCACACTCCAATGCAGTAGATGGCGGTAATGCACCTTTATTGGATGCCATCCGCCTAAAAAACAAGAAGAAGAAGAAGAAGAAGAAGAAGAAGGCTTGTTTCTCTCCGGTCCCTTTCCGCTGACGGACTGACGCAAACATGGCCGCCGCTGACGGAAACGCAGCCGTGAACGTTGGAGAAGAAGCAGAAAACGAAGGAGAAGCGAAGCTGCAGATATTAAAAGGTAAGTTAACATGTTAGCTCGTAGCTAATTTTCACTGTTTGTTGTGATTTCTGAACGTTTTTCTCTGTGAAGGTCACACCAAACTCCACCTCAAAAACAGCTTTTTTAGGTTTCCTCACTCCTTCAGAAACCTTGACACCCTGTAAAAACTAAACATGACTCATGTTGAATATGTAGGGTTTTACGTATTTGTCAAATCCTATAAATAATATATAAAATATGTGATTATTCTTATGGGACGTTTCATCCTACACAGAGACGTGATGCCAGACTCTGTTCAAAATCCGGGCGGATTAAAATAGCTTTATAATATGATTTTGTTTTACTGTTTATCTAAATATTAAGTTATAGTGTTCAGTTCGGCGTGTCATAATCCAACAAGCAGCCCTTGTGGTAATAATTTAAACTCGCACATCTGCTTTAATTTGTCCTATTTAAGTGGGCTGAAACCGTTTAAAACACAATCTTAATTCCCTTTACGTCACGTGAATGTCGAAAGTAAACGTGTTCCATCTGAAAAAGTATTCTGTGTTTTGGGAGGTATTCATATACAATTTAAAAAGTCTCTTTAAATTGCAAAATTTTGAATGGCGTTTGGTCTTGCATGCTTGAGGGCTACATGTGTGGTTAAAGAAGGTTGTACTTCCTGATTAATTATTTTCTGATTTATTTTAACAACATAAATAGTTGTTGTCCCCCTTGTGGATGTGTGTGATCCTGACGTTGCAGGTGCAGCCTTCCTCACCGCGGTGACGTCTGTAGGCATGGTGGCCGGGTTCGGCTCCTCGGTGGCCCTGGCCAAGAAAAACAGCCCCGGATGGTTTAGTAAAGTAAGTCTCCCACCTGGGCCCTATTCCTCGTACCTGGTTTACTGAGTTAGCTGGATAATTTTCAGAATAAGATGACGCATGTCAGGCTTTTCGGTTCCACGAAGCAAGTTTGGATAAATCACCATAGCAACGCATCGAAATCCCTTAACCTGCTCCAGAGCAGGTTTACTGAAATTCACTTGATAAGGTGGCCACTCCCACCGGACAAAAGAGCCAGCTCCCTTCCTCATTGATGAAGGAGCGATATTAGTTTACGAGACCTCCTCGAGCCGCGGACATTGATCACCACAGGCGCAGCAGAGCATCGACCGTCTCACATACTGTATGCAGACTGGATCACAGCCTTGAGCTTTTTTGCAAGTGGTACATGTTTGTAGTGTCAGCGATGTGGAGAACATCGGGAAATCCCCTGCATGCCGTTCTCTTCGTAACGTTTATTTAGCGCTTAAGAAACTTATGGATGTGTTGAAAGCACTCATAATTATGACAGTGTTATTAGTATACCATACATATCATTATTGTAGAAAATGATTAAGGTGGACTTGTTAGAGATTTCCACTCTGTTAAATAATTAACACACATAGTTATGAACTGATATAGTCCATTGTTGTAGTTTTATATTATTGTTTAGTTTACACAATAAATTATGTAAAAAGGGGGATTGATAATATAAATCGTTATATTCTTCATTTCATTATTCTTCTGTCTATTAGAGTTCAGGTTGTGCGAGGTCAGTTTAACAGATACTGTCTGTGAGAAACGTTCCTCAAGGTTCCACGCTTTGCACTACAACACTCACACCTGTTTATCAGTATATTGACATTAGGGAAGCAGACTGGTCATGGTACGTTCCAGCCCTGTGAGAAAAGATGAGAACACGATTCTCCTCCTCTTAGAAAGGTTAGAGCCAATAGAAATGTTAGATGTTCATGACGGAAAACCGTGTATTAAAGAGCCCAACTTCTGGCTGTTCGGGGTGGTTTTTGGACGGTCAACCTGCGTGTTGACTGGACGACTCCCTGCTATCGCGATTGCAGCGCTTGTTACTCTATTTGTGATCAAGGAAAATAAATTCAGAGAACGAGAGAAGTTGTTTGACTAAGTTCTTCCGGACGCTACACCAGGCATCCAATAATTAATGCGCATTACCAGACTCATGATAAGAATACAGAGAATCACACACAATTTCTTTTCACTGCTTCAATTGATTGAATTTCTGATTTATGAATAATGCATATATACTGATCCGCCCATACACATATTCAAACTCCTAGTTATATGGTAATCTACACATACATGTATATACACATGTATGATAAATACGCGCATACAGTACATATATCCTCACAAGTATATATTAATTTGTATACTACTGCCAGCAGGCACATTTAAATAAATATAATCTGATTGATTTGGGTTTCATTTAACTTGTCTGATATTTTGCGATGCTTATGTGACTAGCCCAGGGGTGCCCACACTTTTTGGGCTCGCGAGCTACTTTTAAAATAACCAAGTCAAAAAGATCTACCTACATTAATAATTATATACACACACATACCGAGTATACTTTATATTTACAATATTTGCGTACCTTGCATAACTGCATGAACCCTTATGACACAGTACAATTCTGTACATTCTTGGTCATTACATTTTACTCTGATGACTCACTGACTGGAACCAGCAGGGTTGCATAGTCCAGACAGCTGGCAGCCTCAGGCAGACTTCCAAATGGTCATCAGTCATGGTGGAACGGTGTTTGGACTTAATATTTTTATAATATTATTATACAGTCGGCCTTCTCCAGATGCGCACGGAACAGCCGTCTTTGAAGAGCTCTCGCTCGAACAGAACAGGCGATCTTCGTTGCCACATCCATGATCTCTTTCACGTTTAGCATTGTAGCGAATAATGCTTGTTGGTGTATTATGCAATGGTAATTAAGGAAGTCGGGGAAAACATCGTCCTCCCTGTACTTGGCAATAAATCCATTCAAGCTGGCAACCATTGCGGGCGCACCGTACGTGGTGATTGACAATAATAGGTTTGTTCGAGATGAGCCAGTTCTGCGCAGACTCGATCGGCGGCGATCGGCGCGCAATGCATGCCGGTTGGATTTTTGTCTGACTTGATCCCGACTTCATGATCTGACGTCATGCACACGTAGTCAACGATAATCTCACGAGAGCAAGGCAGCCCCTGATTTCAGAGCCAGGCGCCGCAGTAGCTCGCCACTGACTGCGTGGCGCAGTGCATGATGGGAAACGCCTGGCTGTCGCCACATCAGAGAGCTGATTGGCTCTTAGATTTGACAGCAAACGTGTTGTAGAAAATCCTTATTTTATGTGTAGTTGTAATACTTAACACTCGATTGTTGACTACTAGTCTCATGTTTAATCTAAAAACATATCTTGTGTTGTTGATAATACAAAATCGTATTTATACAACACGTATCAAAACCAGTAGTAATGTATTTCACAGGCAGACATGAAAAGAACAAAGGATGCAGCTACACACACATTTCTACATAAATATATATTTATAAACACATGAATGCCTGTAATATCTTTAATGTTCACTGACTCTGGTCCCTGACGATGCGTTCACTGACGTTATGGTCCCTGACGATGTGTTTACTCCCTCTGCAGGGCGTGGCGGCGTCGGCGGCGGCCCCAGAGGGCGGGGCCTCTGTGGCCCTGCGGGCCCTTGGGTGGGGCTCCCTGCTGGCCTGGTGCGGCGTCGGCCTGCTCAGCGTCGGCGTGTGGAAAGCTCTCGGAGTTCACAGCGTAAGAAGAACTCTCGAATTAAAAGCCATAAAGAAAATAGTTCTCTTTTTTTATTATTTTTATATATATAAAAACATTTGTAAATAAAGTTCAAATATTTTGATTGAAAAAATTTATATTTATTTTAATGTTAATTTTAGAAAAGCTCGAGCAGATTGTTTTTAGATCTCTGCTCAAGTAAATAAATAATTACTTTATTTGTTTCTCTTGTTCGTCTCTTCAGTTATCGGAGTTCAGACTCAAGATGCAGTCGCTCTTCCCCAAAATCCCAAAGACCTCCGAGGAAGCTGAATCAAAACCTCTGGACTGGGACTCTGTCTTCAAGTCAAAGTGACCTTCTGGTTCTGGACCCTTTTGGACTGGAACTCTGTCCTCAAGTCAAAGTGACCTCTGGTTCTGGACCCTTTTGGACTGGGACTCTGTCTTCAAGTCAAAGTGACCTCTGGTTCTGGTTCTGGACCCTTTTGGACTGGAACTCTGTCCTCAAGTCAAAGTGACCTTCTGGTTCTGGACATTGACTGGGACTCTGTCCTCCTCCTCCAGCTGGTGGACAAATCCTCTGTACCAGTCTGGCTCCCCGCAGGCCTCCTGGAACCAGAACCAGACTTGGAGAACCAGGAATATTTTGGCGCTGTGTTCCTCTTCTGTGGTTTTAAAAGTTGTGCGATGAACTCCATAATGGGTCAAAGGTCACCGCGATGCTCGTTACATTTTGGTGCACTTGTTTCTACCAGCAGGACACCCTGACGGCGGGTGGAGTCAGCCACTAAAATAAAGTTTGTTTAGCAGGAGACAAACAGGAAGTAATAACGTTTTACTTTTGCATTGTGAAGGAAGTGAATGTTTTTAACAAAATAAAGTAACGTCAGACGATAAACTCCTAAAATAAGTTAATAAATACATATAATCATAATCCGCTGCAGGTCTCTTGTTTGTTGAATGTATGAAAATGTTTATAATTTTATTCCACTTTTTGTTGAAATACGTCTTTCACAATAAAAGAACGTCATAATCTCAATAAATTATACGATTCTCACATTACGAGGACTTAATATTAATCACTGAATCTTTATACATCACTAAAGATTTTGGTGTAATTATTTATTAATTATTTCTCTTAAATTTACAACAATCTTTTTCTGGTTTCAGATATTCTTTATTTGCCATAACATTATAAATTAACATAAAATTGTCTTATCAAAGTCAGAATTGATTTTTTAAAAATAAATTCAGATTCTGGCTTCATTCTCAAATTATTACAATTAAACTACAACTTCCCCCAGCAAGGGATCATGGGAGATGTAGTCTTCTGGATTAATGATTTAGGTTCACGGAGCTCAAACACAGTTCGAGTTTTATTGTTCTGGGCGAAGACATTTTCTTTCTACATTTGTTAAAACTGATTTTGAAGTAGCACCGTAGTAGCACTTTATAGCACTTAAATGTCACTTACTGATAGCATTTTGTAGTTTAACTTTAACTCGCTTTGGATAAAAACATCAGCTAAATGTAATGTAATCTGTGTCCAGAGGCCCATTGTCTCATAATCCATTGATGCTCGTAGGCTACAGCTCTTATCAGTACCTCCATATTATACACATGTACAACACTTCATACCACAGAATAAGTATTCACAGTATTCCGTATTTCTTTTCTTCTCCAAAACCCAAAGACATTAAATTTACTCTCATAGCGACGATGAAAAGACAATAAAAATTCACATCTGAAGGGCTGAAACCAGTGAATTTATTGACTTTTTTTAGTATTGTAAACAATTAGTCAACACTTTTGCTGCTTAATTCTTTGTTGATTGACATCAGCTCCATCACCAAGAAGGCTCAACAGAGGATGTTCTTCCTGAGGCAGCTGAAGAAATTCAACCTGCCAAAGAAAATGACGGTGCACTTCTACACCACCATCATTGAGTCCATCCTGCAGCCACTGCCAAGGACAAGGGCAGGCTGCAGTGCATCATCCGCTCTGCTGAGAGGGTGATTGGCTGCAATCTGCCATCCCTCCAGGACTTGTTCGCTTCCAGGACCCTGAAGCGAGCAAGAAAGATTGTAGCTGACTCCTCTCACCCTGGACATAACTTGTTGGAGTCCCTTCCCTCTGGCAGGAGGCTGAGGTCCATCGGGACCAAGACCTCACGCCACACAAACTGTTTTTTCCCGTCTGCAGTCGGGTCCCCCACTGACTGACTCTGTCACTCCCAGACAATTGCCTACCGGTCTATCCCCTGCACATCCCTCATATTTAAATACACTTGTCACTTTCACATTACACTTACATTTTACCTTAAAGTACTGTTATCTGTTTGTCTGTGCACTTTATTTTAATTTGATATTCTATTGTAGATTTAATTGTAAATGTAAACATGCTCCCATTTCTTGCACTCTGTTTATTGTTAAATGTTATGCACCTCCCGCCATGACAAATTCCTTGTATGTGAAAACATGGCAATAAATTGTTCTAATTCTGATTTACACCATCATGGATCACATACACGGTACATTTACCCTCTGCACCAGTGATTTTCAACCACTGTGCTGTGGCACACCAGTGTGCCATGAAAGATCGTCAGGTGTGCCGTGGGAAAATGTCCAATTTCCCTTGATCAGTCCAAAAAATTATAATTTAGTTGCAGCAAACAAGTTTCCATTGTTGAGCGTCTGAGCCTGCAATATAGTGGCTGGCCTAGTAATTAAATACTCTTCCATGCCAATAGGTAGCGCCATAATGACCTACCATATATGCTGTATTATGCTACAATATGACATTTTGTAACCTTTTTGGTTGTTGGTGTGCTGCAGGATTTTTTTATTGTAGGAAATGTGCCGCGGCTCAAAAAAGGTTGAAAAACACTGCTCTACATGTTACCAACACAAAAAAGGTATGTAAAATATATTTTAGTATTTTGATTATTAAAAGTAATTTACAGGAGTTTCAGGACATAAAGTTAATGAGGGGAAATCGGAAGCAATGATGATTACAGGAAGCTGGCCTACACAATTGGACAGACTTGTGAGATTTAGATGGTCAAAGGGGGCCTTTAGGTACTTGGGGGTGATTTTGACTCCTATTGCTTCTAAATTATACAGCGCAAACTATGACAAACTTATTTCCCAGATCAAAAATGACCTGGACAGGTGGGAGATGCTTCCCCTTTCCTTGGTTGGGAGAGTAGAAACCATTAGGATGAATGTTCTGCCAAGGCTGTTATTTCTCTTTTGCTCTCTTCCTATTGCTGTCCCGGTATCTACTTTTAAGCTCTTAGATAGGCTTGTTTCCCGATTCATATGGCAGAACAAGAGGCATAGAGTGAGACTCAAAGTTCTTTGCTTACAGAAAGAGAAGGGCGGTTTATCTTTGCCTCATTTCAGAAGTTATTACTGGGCAGCACAACTTAGAGTATTGATCTCCTGGATGAGATTGGATATGGATACAAAATGGGTATATATAGAGCAAAGTTCAGTAAACACATCACTCTCAGCACTCCCCTTTCTGACGACAAATGCATCGCGTATACTAAAAATACAAAATGAATGGGTTAAGTATACATTAAAGGTTTGGAGGAAAATAAGACAGGTATTAAACCTCTCATTATCTGTATCTAGGGCAACACAAATAGCTGCTCTTTGTGATTTTCTGCCTGCTAAATTAGACAGGGGTGTTAGTAAATGGGCGGAGAAGGGTTTGACCACAATAAATCAATTATTTGTAGGAACGACTCTCAGGGCTTTCGCACAACTTCAAGCAAAGTATGGTATTGAAGCCAAGGATCTATTCCGATATTTCCAACTTCGACACTATTTGACCACACACAAGGAATGGTACAAAATTAAGGACATACCAGGCAATTTTGAGGAGTACTGGGTGGAGATAGCTGAGTATCGAATCTAAACAAAACATATAATATCCTGTTTATACAGTAGAATTCATATGGATACATCTATCGACACACTGGATATAAAAAGTAAATGGGAATTGGAGGCTTATATCATTATTGCAGATGATGATTGGGAATGCTCTTGGTTGTCCTGGCACAAATGTTTAAGTAGTCCAACCTGGAGAGAATTTAGTTGGAAGCTAAGGATAAGATTTTTTTAAACGCCCTTAGTAATAGCTAAATATGACAAGAAGTATTCCCCTCTCTGCTGGAGAGGTTGTGGCCTAATAGGAGACTTTTCTCACATTTTCTGGGATTGCCCTAAATTGCAGAGGTTCTGGGAGGAGGTAAAAAGGGAGATAGGTGAGATCTTGAACTTAGACAGTTCGATTGACCCACAACAGCTGATTTTGGGAACTACACCTACAAGGGGGCTAGGGAAAAACAAACTGTATATAATCAGAGTTATGATGTTAATTGCCCACAAAATGATCACAGTTAACTGGCTCAGGCCCCACTCACCCACTGTGGACCAGTGGGCCCAGAGGCTCCAGGCTGTGAATTGTATGGAAAGTTTAACTGCAAGCCTACGACTCCGGATGGACATTTACTTAGCAAGATGGTCACCTGTCACAATGTATTGGTCAAAATGATTATTCGGTTGACATTGGACTGAACAAGCTGGATTGAATATGAAACTAGGTGATTTCATTGGGATATCCCTTCTGTCATTTGTGTTCTCTTTGTATTTGGTATACACTTGTATTACATATTGTTATTTTTATATGGTTATTATAATCGTATATAATATTGTATGATATGCTGTGTGAGACTCACTGTCAAGGAACTTGTTCTAATAAAAGTAAAAAAAAAAAAAACATCACATTTTGATAACCAGCAGTATGTAAAGTATTAGACTCCATCCAGGTAGTCATTAATAACATTCTGCACAACATTTGGTTATTGCTGCTTGCTATTTAAACAATCAATGTTTTTGCACTTCTTTCACCAGAACACATACAAGTTTACAGGTGTTTCGTATACTTTAATGCACTTTTTTCTTCTTTTTTTCTTTCTTTTTCTTTTTTTTACATTTTCTTTGCATGAGATTGTGATGAGCGACATAAAAACATTTCAAACAGCGGTCTCCTGGATGAAAGATCACTGTTTGTTGGACCCATCTACTTCCTGCTGTGCTTTTATGGTCTTTATACTTCCGTTCATGATAACGTAGACAACATAAGAAATTATTTATATTTTGTGGGATAGCTACGAATAACAAAGTGTTTTTTTTCCGTAGGTATCGCTACGAATGCTGGATGACACCAGTCTGAAAAAACAATGGTTGATAACTAAATACGATTAAAAAAATAAGAGAGAATCTGTTGTTACATGAGGCCCATTGTCTGTATATGTGAGAGGGGGTCAGACTTTAGTCTGTTAAAGTCTTCTGCTGTGTGGTAGACTAAACCAAATCCAGGTGGAGGTGGTGGACCAGTCTTGAGTCTCCTGATGCTCTCTGGATCATCAGGACTCAGCTGATCACTTCCATCTGATGAGAGTAGAAGAAGACAACAGAAGAGATGGATCAGTGTCTCCAGAGACACCCTTCATCAGCTGTCAGTCAGTGAAGACCCTCCCCCTCCTCTTCTCTGGAGTGACTGGACTGAACACAATTGATCAAACTCCCCGATGCTAAAATTGTCTTTGCGTTTGGTGTGAACACAGTACTAGGGCTCAAAGAGTCTCATCACATTTCATCTACTTATATATTTATATTTAATATTTCATAACAAACATGTAAATATGGATTCTGTTCTAAAGATATTACGACACAACAAAAAAATGGACAAATGGACAGAAACATATAAGATGTGAAAGGTGCCACATGTTCCTACAAAGACTGAGCAGTAAAACATCAGCACATGTTATTGGTTACTAAATGTATCGCTTCTATGAAGTGAGAGCCAGTTATGTGCAGGCTTCGGTCAGACTGATCTCAGAGCTGTGACAAAGATGATCAATAGTTTGATAGTTTGATGAATGAGGACCACTGTCTCTAAACATCTCTGATGCCGTCAGCTGGGATCCAGCTTCATTTCCTGTAGAAAAGAAAGAAAAAAGAAACATGCACTTTATTAATCCCCTTGGGGAGATTCTTCTCTGCGTGGGGGGTGGTGGGCTGCCCTGTGGGGTGGTTGGGGGTTCGGTGTCTTGCTCAGGGACTCTTCGACATGCGAGCTATGGGGGGACTGGGGATCGAGCCGGCTACCTTGTGGCTGCAGGACGACCACTCATCCCCCTGAGCTACAGCCGCCCTGTAGACGTGAACAACAACAACAACAACAACAACAACAACAACAACAACAACACCACATGGACTCAAACACACGATCACAACAAGCTTCTGACTCATCTGATTGGCCGACTGCTCTCTCTCTCTCTCTCTCTCTCTCTCTCTCTCTCTCTCTCTCTCTCGTCTAATCCTGAAACCCGTCAGCTTCACTGAGGAAATACTGGATCAGTGTTTAGTTAAATTCTACCCACCTCAGAGTCTCCAGTCTACAATATGGACTCTCCAGAAGATCAGACAGCAGCTTCATGTCTGAATCCTGCAGGCGGTTGTCTCTCAGATCCAGTTCTCTCAGACTGGAGGGGTTTGACTTCAGAGCTGATCCCAGAGAAGAATAGCCTTCCTCTGATAAACTGCAGTCTCGCAGTCTGCATAGAGAATACATGATGTGACTTTAGAAGACAATGTTCTGCTTAGAAACAGAATAAAAGAGATTGAACTCTCTCTCTCTGAAGACGCTGAGTATTATTATTATTATTATTATTATTATTATTCATATGCAGAATCTGGAGGCAACAGGACAATATTTGGGTATCAGAAGTGTTCTGGTTTTTCTTTGTAATCTGAGTAATATTGACCCATCAGGTTGGAGCAGTCTTTGGTAGAATGCAGGTAAACATTCTGTGTGGCGATAAAAGAGGCTGAACTCATATAAAATGTAATCTGGGAACCAACTTGTCGTCATATCGTCTGATGATGATTTTTGTGTGTAAATGAATTCATAAACAGGCTTCTTGTGAAACAATCCGGTCGTATACGTCATCTGTCTAGATGTTGACATCCGGTTCTGAAAACTCAAAGCTTCATATGTTAAAGCTGCATTCTCTCTAGTGACCACCAGGGCGCGATTCCTTTGGTATAGAAGCAGTGGTGTTTAGTAACTTAAGTCGTTTTTTGGATATTTGTACTCTACTTTACTATTTATATTTCTGTTGACTTTTACTTTTACTTCACTACATTTTGCAAAGAAAACTGATACTTTTACTCCGATACATTTCCCCTGAAACCTTCGTTACTCGCTACAAAATCAAATCTATCTTTATAAAAATAAAAATAAAAGAATTATGAGACCAACGTCCGGGACTGTGGTGGAACACAGACTCCACGCAAGCAGGTTTGGCGAATCACAATATTATGCATTTTCCCTCTACATCCTCTAGTCCAGCGGTCCCAAACCTTTATTGCACAATATTTTCACGGACCGGGTCCCATCTCGGGATGACGGGAGACAACGACACCCGACGTGTGTTCGTTATGTCCAGTCTACTCCGTAACTTAAACCTTATTGTCCAGTCTACTGCTTAACTTATAACCCGCTTCACAAAGACAGGATGTTGAAATGGAAGCAGGGTTTTCGAGCTTTTTTGGCGATCTCAGGATATTCTGCCTTGGTTTTAATCCAGAACACCGACAGAGTTGAAACAGACTTTTAAATTTCATTTTTGGGGTAACGTATCACGTAACCTCTTGACATGTGTCCAAAGGTTTTTTTCAAAATGAAACATCTTTCCGGCCTTGATTTTTTATTTTTATTTTTAATTCATTCTTTCTGTGTGGCCCGGTACCAAGGGACCCACAGACCGGTACTCCTTCATAGTGTCATATTGCTTTTTGGATAATTATGATGATAAGTTCATAGTAGATGCAACAATATACTTATGTACAATATATTATGTTGAACATTGTTGCTCCTGGTTGGATCACAGCCAACCCAATTATTTTCTACCCAACTCCTTGTCCTTGGTCATGGTGGCCACAGCACTTAAAAGAATAAACTACATAATTCTGACCCTTTGCTTTTTTATTAACAGCATTTACTTGTACTTTTACTTTCAATACTTAAGTACATTTAATATCAGAACATTACTTTTGATACTTAAGTACATTACATTTCAGATACTTTAAGTAGTATTTTAATAGGTGACTTTCACTTTTACTGGAGTAATTTTCCAGTAAGGTATCTTTACTTTTACTCAAGTATGGCTTTTGGGTACTTTATACTTAAGCAATAAGGTACGAGAGGCAGTACTGTGTCGTGCAATAATGTACTGTTCAAGGGAGTTGTTAGGCCCGACGCGCAGCGGAGGGCCGGCAAACCCTTGAACTGTACATTATTGTAGACACAGTACTGCCTCGAGTACCTTATTGCTTTTATAATACGGGTACCTGCGACTTTATAAATGTAATAGTAAGCTCCCTTTCAGCACAAAATAGTTGTAGCCGGCAAAACGTTGTGTATCGCATTTCAGCGACAGAGAAAATAGTCCCGGGACGCACGGGACGCACATACGGGACTATAAAACGGACGGGTCAGATTTACAGCCTGGTCAGTAAATCTGCGATTTACTGACCAGGCTTGTTGAAAGCAGGGTGGAGGATGACGCGCAGCCACCGATGTAAAGAAGTGCTCTCGCTGCTTCTGTCCGTCTTTTCTCCGTCATTTTTCTCCTCCATGATGTTTAGAGAACTTGCCTCGCGTCGGGAAATTACTGACGTAATTATCTCTCACTGGAAATTATCACGATTTTGTGATCAAACCCTTTTCATTCCTCATCTTTAGGTTAGGGAGGAAGTGACGTGTGTGTTGTCGTTCGTTATGCTAGTGTGGGGGGCGCTACGTGAGCTTGTTAGCTGTTCCGTTTGAGCTACTGTCAGCGAAGAGCCCCGTTGCAATACTGTGAACACTCAAGCAATAAACCTGCAAGTTAAGGAAACCAACGTCTGCGAGTCGTTACTGCGGACGTGACAATATCAAAGTTTACACAAAACATGTTTGGTAACTGTCAAGCTTGAAACGACAACTAACGGTCGCGCAATTTAAATCTACCTGTTATTTTAAGTGCGCACTGATATGGAACGCTCTAAATGTAAACAGGCTGTACAGTACTTTATGGCTGAATAAAATACACCCCGTGACTCACTCTCAACCAATCAGAAAGCTTGATTTGATCTACCCGTATTATAAACCACTGTATAAGAAGTCTATGCTTCATGTGGTAAAGCTGCATTCTCCCTACTGACCACAAGGGGGCGACTCCTCTGATTGTATAGAAGTCTATGCTTCATGTGTTAAAGCTGCACTCTCTCTCCTGAAACCTGAACATATCCATCAGATGTGTTCAGGTTTTAATTGTGGAACTCCACTTCACAAGGTTTCCTGCAGCTGGTAGCAGACGTGTAGAAGCAGCTCACGGAGGAGAATTCATGACTTGTGTCAAATATAATATTAACGTTTAGGACAAACTCATCACAGAGCAAATGTTCAAATGAACCTGGAGCACAACAGGTTGCTAAAAGATGTGAACTGGATGATGCTTTCTATAACTTGTAGACATCTGTTACAAAATGTATTGATCAGTATTGATCCAGATTCTTCAGAGCAGATCAGAAAATATATTTAAAAAAGTTATAAAATAAAACGGGACAGCGACACTTCAACTGAACCTCCAGTGGTTCAGTTCAAGAGTGATATTTTGTGTTGTTTCCATTTAGTTTGTAGAACTAATAGGAATTGTTCTCAACCCCCAAATTATTTCAAACATTGAGATATACTTTAACATTTTTAACATGTTCGGATGGAAGATTGCATTTTAAATTAAAACAGCGCAACAGCCCTGAAGCATATTTGTGTTAGAAAGCTATTTCTAACCTCTCTGTGGTGGTTTTGACTTCTTTTGCAGTTGTTTTGTGTCTCTTTGTAGTTGTTTTGTTTCTTTATAGTTGTTTTGTGTTTCTTTGTAGTTGTTTTGTGTCTCTTTGCAGTCATTGAAGTAATTTTGTTTGTCTTTATAGTTGTAGTGGCCTGTTCCTTGTTCTTGTCCTATTCTGTGCCACGTACAGGACTCCGTTTCTTGACTCACACGTTAAAAGGGTCCAATAATAACTCTGGAGACGTTGATTCCATTTCCATCAATTGGTCGATTTATTTTCACTTAAATCGAACAAACAAAATCATAAGTCTAACTTGAATTCTAGCATAAATTCTAACGTGAGGTCAAAGACTGTGCCGATGTCCCGTTCCACATAAGAAAATAAAACCTGAGATTCGGTCCCTTTTATACCAGCTGATCCTCATCAGATTAATATAAATAATTCACAAAAAAAGCATTATTTCGAAAAGTGGTGGCTGGTAGATGTTTTTTTGGGTAGGGCCATCCAATCAATTTCAGGCAAACATCCTAGTATGATTCAATGCAAAAAAAGGTATCAAAAACGCATTACTACTTTTTAACTTTTTTTTTCTTTACCACTTAATTTTTATCATTTATTCCAACACTGACATAATAAGGACATATTATTCATACAATTCAGTATATCAAGGTGAGGAAGGCCACTGGTCCAGACGGCATCAGCTCAAGGCTCCTCAAATCCTGCGCAGACCAGTTGTGAGGGATAGCGGAGCACATCTTCAACTTAAGCTTGAGGCTGGGGAAAGCACCACAGCTATGGAAGACGTCCTGTGTGGTACCAGTACCAAAGACCCCAACAGCTACCGGCCGGTGGCGTTGACATCCCACCTGATGAAGACCATCGGGGTGGATGACGCCGTCATCTTCCTGCTGCAGAGATGCCTCTCTCACCTGGAAAAGGCTGGAAGCACTGTGAGAGTGCCTTCAACTCCATCCAGCCTTTACTTCTGAGGAACAAGCTGGAGCAGACCGGGGTGGACCACCACCTCACTGCATGGATCCTGGACTACCTCACCAACCGTCCACAGTATGTGCGATTACGGGAGTGTGAGTCAGATTGGGTGTCCTGCAGCATAGGGGCCCCACAAGGAACCGTTCTGGCTCCATTCCTCTTCTCCATTTACACCTCTGACTTTAAACATAACTCTGCTAACTGCCACCTGCAAAAGTTCTCTGCCGACTCTGCAATCATCGGCCTCATCTCCGCCGATGATGACAGGGAGTACAGAGAACTGTACCAGGACTTTTTAGGATGGTGCCAGCGGAACCGCCTCCAGATAAACTCCAGCAAGACCAAGGAGCTGGTGGTGGACTTCCGCCGGGGTAAACGCTCTCCTCCGGTACCGGTGAGCATACAGGGACTGGACATTGAGATCGTTAAATCTTATAAGTACCTGGGTGTTCACTTGAACAATAAACTGGACTGGTCCGACCACGCACATGCTCTCTACAAAAAGGGACAGAGCTGATTTTTTCTGCTAAGGAGGCTGAGGTCTTTTGGGGTGCAGGGAGCACTCCTGAAGACCTTCTTCGACTCTGTGGTGGCATCAACCATCTACTATGGAGTGGTCTTCTGGAGCAGTAGCATCAAGGCAGCTGACAGGAGGAGACTGAACAAGCTGGTGAGGAAGGCTAGCAACGTGCTGGGGCGTCCTCTGCATACTGTGGAGGTGGTGGGAGATTGGAGGATGATGAGTAAGCTCTCATCCATGATAAGCCACGCCTCCCACCCCATGCAGGACGCTCTGGCAGCGCTGCACAGCTCCTTCAGTCACCGGCTGATTCATCCCTGGTGTCTGAAGGAGAGGTACCGCAAGTCCTTTCTTCCCGCTGCTGTCAGGCTGCACAATAAGCTGAGCTCTCAGTAAACCACTAACACTTTAATCACTTTTGGACACTTGGACACTTTATTCACTGTGGACACTTTAACTGCATTCACCTGGTGCAATATAAATACATTGAAGTACTTTTATATACTCTTATTCTGTCTGTATATTTAATTTAAAATTGCTACTGTACTCTTACTGTTTTTACTACTGTTTTTTACTACTGTTTATTGTTATTATTTATATTACTTGATTGTTTTTACTATGTGTCTATTGTGTGCAAGGCTGCTGTAATCCTGCAATTTCCCCACTGCGGGACTAATAAAGGATTATCTTATCTTATCTTATTTTATTAATATATATATATATATATATATATATATATGTATATATATATCATATAATAATATTCAGTATAATATGATATATAAATACGCGCTGTCCTGAACCCTCCAAGTGCTGACCGCTTCGCCCAGACGTCAGAATTCCGACCAAAACAAACCCCTCGCGTCACTTCCTCCCGGTTACATTAGGCTCGTTCCAGACAAGCCAGTTCTGCGCAGAATCGATCGCCGGCAATCGGCGCGCAATGCATGCCTGAAAACTGCTGTAAAGTGAGAGACAGTTTAGTAGCTTTGTACTGTGAAAAATACATTGGTTTCACTTTCATACTTCTTTGTTAATTTCTATTCCAACCTCGTTAATAAAGTAAAACTATGAACCGGGTTGTTTATGTCGTCTGCATGACACAACACTGTAAGAATACACGGACGAAGTATTTAAGATGATCTTTATTGTTGTCCGAGATGGACTACAACATTGTAGTTTCACCGCTGCAGACTGACGTCACTAACATCCGCCTGCCGTCGCGTCATAACTACGTTGCTTAGTGAAAGTGCAGTCGGATTTGCTAAACTCAGTGGTTGTCTTTTCCTAACTCCTCATGAATACTCCTTCCCATCTTTCCTTAACCCCGTGACGTTTCCACAGAGGTCAAGGAAAAGTGGTTAGGGTTACACGTTAGGAGGTAATTATTTGACTATTCGACTGCAGCCCGGGTCCCGACTTGCTCTGACGTCATGCACACGTGGTCAACGTTATTCTCACGAGATCAAGGCGGCCATCGATTTGAGAGCCAGGCGCCGCAGTAGGCCTCCACAGACTGCGTGGCCCAGTGCATGATGGGAAACGCCTGGCTGCTAACTGAGTGAAATGACCCGAAAGTACCTAAGTGGCTGCCATGATAAGTGCCGGTCGAATTCTCTAAACGCAAAGGAAAGGAGCTTCAATGCTTCCCAACTTAGTTCCTTTAGTATATGAACCACTGGACCTGCCTTTACGAAAGGAAAGGAGATAATGCCGACCCACAATTCCTTGCGGCGGCAACATTATTAGCTGTCTCAAACTCAATTTGGCTTGGGGCCACCACTGGTATTGTGATCTCATCGGAGGGCCACATAGAAAGCACAATATTTTTTTTTACATTCATAACATATTCTCATCATAAAAAAGGCAACCAGCAGTTTCTGTAAATTTTTATAATAGTTTTTAACAGTGCAAATATATTTTATTTTTTTAAATAACTTATTGAAACTGCACCGAACCAACAAATGCAATTCCTGTATACATTTGTACTTTATTCTATTTCTTGCCAGACACCTGGCAGCGCTTTTGTTCACACAGCTGAGCCACATTGGCCCTGATCAAGGTCACAGTGGAAACCCTGATGGAGGTCACAGTAGAAACCCTGATCCAGGTCACCGTGGAAACCCTGATCCAGGTCACCGTGGAAACCCTGATCCAGGTCACCCTGGAAACCCTGATCCAGGTCACAGTAGAAACCCTGATCCAGGTCACCGTGGAAACCCTGATCCAGGTCACCGTGGAAACCCTGAGTACAGCTCCACGATAGGCATCACTAAGCCTGGACCTGTACTTGCATTTATTAAAGTTCATAGTCGAGAAAGGTTTCTCACAGATATGTGCTTCTAAAAAGGAGCATTACCCGACTGATCACTTTTGTCTGCTCAGGGAAGGATGGAGGCAATTCTCTCATAAATGGTCCAGTCATGTCTGGTTTTCCTTGTGCCTCTGAATTTAGCTTTTAGATCACTGTTGCACTGCACGTCAAAACGTTCTATTTGCAACATACTCGGGACTGAGAAATGACTTCACACTACAGATCAAGCTTCATGGGGTGTGTGCACATGAAACATTTAATATTACAACAGTTTTTGTTTTCAAACGAAATTATTTACTATATATTTGAGTCAAAATTTGTTCTATAGAAAAACAAACTATTTACAATGTTTACACAATGTGCATGTTTCAGTTTAGTTTTTTCAAGAACAGTTTTCAGAACAAGAACAACATATGTACTCTGTATCTATGTGTGTACTATGTACTCTGTATGTATGTATGTGTGTACTCTTTACCAGCGCATGGTCGTGTGTCGAGTCGCGCAGAGTAAAACTGAACAGCTGAGCGGAGCAGAGCTGCCATCTCTCTGTGGCCAGTGATGATTTTTTTAGTACACTGCAAGTTTTTTTTTTCCCTTCTCAGGTGGTAGTGGCCGTTTCTCAATACCAAGTACGCTAAGTCCAGACTTGTGAACTTTTGGAGTTTGGACTTGGGAGTTTGGACTTGGGAGTCCAGACTCTCAAGGACGGGAGGACACAGGACGGTCTTTCTGCAATTGGAACAGCAGCTGACTTGATGACGTCACCACCTCAGCTGTCGTTGTCATGAGTTACTCTGATTCTTCACTGTAAAGTATTTTTACAGTCAAAGAAAATATGACAACCCTGCTTTTTTTGCACTGGTTTCACAGACATACACATATCATTGTATATATATATATATATATTTATTGTGTGCATAAATATATATATATATATTATATACACCGTGTTCCACATTATTATGCAAATTACACTTTGCTCAGATTTTCCTAAATAGTAATGCACAGTCAGTCAGTATCATTTTCAAGTCATCAACTGTTAGAGTATAAGTCAAATTATATTGAACAAACCTCCTAATGATAACAGTATTTTTTTCAAAAATAAAAAACTCAAAATGCAGTGTTCCAAATTATTATGCAGAATTTCAGAATTTCAGAGTTTCAAGATATTTTATAGGTTGTAAAGAACAAAAAATTGTCATTTGTTGAATTTGCAGCATTAGGAGGTCATATTTACTGAAATCAAGAAAAGTTTGAATCAAAAACATCTTAACAGGTCAAGTTACATGTTAACATAGGACCCCTTCTTTGATATCAACTTCACAATTCTCAATAGGGTTAAGGTCAGGGGAAGATGGGGGCCACACCATGAGTTTCTCTCCTTTTATGCCCATAGCAGCCAATGCCCCAGAGGTATTCTTTGCAGCATGACATGGTGCATTGTCATGCATGAATATGATTTTGCTACGGAAGGCACGGTTCTTCTTTTTGTACCACAGAAGAAAGTGGTCAGTCAGAAACTCTACATACTTTGCCGAGGTCATTTTCAGGGGGGGCCTACCAGCTCTCTCCCCATGATTCCGGCCCAAAACATGACTCCGCCACCTCCTTGTTGACGTCTCAGCCTTGTTGGGACATGGTGGCCATTCACCAACCATCCACTACTCCATCCATCAGGACCATCAAGGGTTGCACGGCACTCATCCGTAAACAAAACAGTTTGAAAGTTAGTCTTCATGTAGTCCTGAGCCCACTGCAACCTTTTTTGCTTATGAGCTTGGTTTAGGGGTGGCCGAATAACAGGTTTAAGGACACTTGCAAACCTCTTGAGCATCCTACATCTTGAAGTTCACGAGACTCCAGAGGCACCAGCGGCTTCAAACACCTGTTTGCTGCTATTCAATGGCATTTTAGTGGCTGCTCTCTTAACCCTACGCATTTGTTTGGCAGAAATCTTCCTTATTTTGCCTTTGTCTGAACGAACCCGCTTGTGCTGTGAATCGGTGACAAATTTCTTCATCGTCCGATGATCACGCGCAATTCTTTTGGAAATATCCAATGTTGTGATACCTTGACCAAGGTATTGCACTATTTGCCGCTTTTCAGCAGCAGAGAGATCCTTTTTCTTCCCCATTTTGCCTGAAACATGTAGCTTGCTTAATAATGTGGAACATCCTTCTTAAGTAGTTTTCCTTTGATTGGGCTCACCTGGCAAACTAATTATTATTATTACTATTTGGATGATTTCAATCATCCAAATAACACAATACCATCCATGAGTTTCATTGAAAAACCAAAAAATGAATGTTTATGACCCTTAAATACAATTTGCCTAATAATGTGGAACGCGGCGTACATATATATATATATATATATATATATATATATATATATATATATATATATATATATATATATATACACAGATACACATATCCTTGTATGTACATATATATTATTGTGTTTATAAATATATATTATATATATATATACACAGATACACATATCCTTGTATATATATATTGTGTTTATAAATATGTATTTTATATACTTATATAGATACACATAATTGTATATATATAATATGTTTATAAATTTTATATATATATATACTTATATATTTATATAGATACACATATAATTGCAAACAATTCGGTCAAAAGTAATAAGACTGTAGTTCAAAGTAAAAGTTAAATTAAAATCTTAAGTTATAAATCGTAACCTTTCCCTCAGTCAAACTGATTTAATGTGACTGAATAAATAATAAAGATTGCTTGTTAGATCCTCAAAGTCGATTTATATCTCATGTTTAATCGATACGGAGACATCGGAGCCAGCGGATCATTTCAAAAAGTCCAGCCGAGATCAAGCTGCTGTCAGCGGGCAGCATAGCGCTGACGGCCCGGTGCTGCGGGACTCACGGTCCCTCAGCAGGACCTCAACCCGTCGGCGTATCTTTTTAAATAAGATGAGTCTGGACAAACCGACCACAGATTTGATGCTTAAACAAATAACTTCTCGCCTGAAAACATCTTAAAATTACATTTTGTGACTCAACAACGGTAGTATTTATAGAATGTCAACTTTCAGTTGTGAGTTTTCTCATCCGCCATTGTTCCCCGTTTGCTGGTCCGAAATGCATTCTGGGATATTGGCTCTCTCAAGTACGCTCAAGTCTGCTCTGATGCATCCCCGGTAAAATGGGAGGATCAAGTCACATCCGGGCATTTTCACCGTGCTTGGCGAGAAGCGGACTTTTTAATTGGAACAGTACTTGGGCCGCGACTGATGACGTTTCACGAGTCCACGAGAACACAAGTACAGAGAAGAACGCTTATTGAGAAACGGCCAGTGTGTTGTCTGTCTGAATAAAAAACAGTGTATCTTTGCAGCGTATGTGGGTGGGTTGGTCCTCAGGGATTTCCTGAGTGTTCATTGGGTAGTTTCACAAAAAATGGCGACTGACACCTGAATCAACAAAACACGGAGAAAGGTGGAGCTCGACACAGACGCCTCAGGCGTTGCTATAATTTGGAAATACTTTCAATAATCTGTTAAACCGGCTGGCAAAGCTGGTTTAAAGCTGGTTTAAACCGGCTGGCAAATTATAGCAACGGTTATTTACATGATCTGCGCTTGTCGGTCATGATCGTTTGTTCTCGTGAACGGCCGAATGATGCGTCACTTTAAATCAGGGGTCTCAAACTCGCGGCTCGCGGGCCAATTGTGGCCCGCAAGCCGATATTTTGTGGCCCCCTACTTGACATCAAAGTTTAGTGTTAGTGCGGCCCGCGCGTTTTTCTGAGGTCCGCGCGCGCGGCCCCGTAAGATATCATTTACTGGACGTTTCTATTAATAGCTCCGTGAAAAAACGGAGTAGAAAAAAGTTGCTGAAAATTGCTGTAAAGTGATCAAACTGACGTATTGATATTCTCTCTCTCGCCCTTATTCTTTTATTTTATTTGACTTCAGTTACAGAAGCTTTAATGACAGTGTTAAACTGGACGAGCTCTTGACTCTGAGTCATGTTTCTGATTATCATCTTTTTAGTCAACTATTTTGTCACATTACAATAAAACATATCAAGTCAACACGAGTTGTGTGGTGTTTCATAAACTGTTGTCTGCATATTTTTATGATCAGATTATAATCTGCATATAAACCATAACAACAAAAAGGGATATGAGACACACATCGTTTGTGGGATAACGTATTTAATTCAGCATGTTTGAAACTGAACAAAGAGACAGTTTAGTAGCTTTGTACTCTATAAAAAATATGTTGGTTTCACTTTCATAGTCCTTCGTTCATTTCTATTCCAACCTCGTTAATAAAGTAAAACTATTTTAAGTATTTAAGATGCGCTTTATTGTGGTCCGAGATGGACTACAACATTGTAGTCCATCTTCGGAACATTGTAGTTTCAACGCTGCAGACAGACCGACGTCACTAACATGCGCCTGCCGTCGCGTCATAACTACTACCACTCATTATATGAATACTTTCTGTCATTCATTGACTGTGCTGTAACTCCGTTATGTTATTCATTCTGGCCACATGACATCTATTGCTTCTGTCCATCCGGGGAAAGTGATCCTCCTCTGTTGCTCTCCCTCAGGTTTCTTCCCTTTTTTCCCTGTGAAAGGGTTTTTACTATCTTTATTTGGGGAGTTTTTCCTGATCCGATGTGAGGTCCCGGGACAGGATGTTATGTGTACAGATTGTAAAGTCCTCCGAGGCAAATTTGTATTTGTGATGTTGGGCTGTATAAAATAGACTGAATTGAATTGAATTTGAGGTGGCAAAGTTGGTCAGTGTACCAGGGGGCGGAGTGGGTGAAGGAGATGAGTTTGGATTTTTTGGGGGTGATGAGGTCAAGACAGGAGGCGAGTGTATCATTATAGTAATTGACCATGGCAGTGGGGGAGGCAGTTGAAATAAGGGCAGAGGCAGAAACGGTGGCAGCCAAGGCAACCTTGTCTCCTAAAAATTACCTTCCCCCAGAACTAATAGGCATGTTCAATTACGTTGACTGGAAACGTATTTGCACCTTCATTATGTTTGAGTTTGACATATTACAAATAGGTTGATTATACACGTATACATTGATTATACACATATTTTTGTTTTATTGTTTTTACGTTTGTGTTTGCCGTATTACAAATACGTTCATAATCGTGTGTTTGTGTTATTATTTTCTTGCTTTCCTGCTGAATTTAAGCATATTTGAATGTCTAAACTCTGTGGAGGAAAAGAAAAGGGGCGCCGGTCTGAAGACCGCTTGGCCGCCGGTGTGAAGCTGGTAACGGGGCCGGTCTGAAGATCGTTTGGCCGCCGCTATGAGGCTGGTAACAGCCTCCGTCGCGCCGGGTCCGGTCTTCTCTGAGTCGGGTTGTTTGGGAATGCAGCACAAAGTGTGTGATAAACTTCATCTAGTGCAGTAAATCACTGCAATCAACTCAGCAGACACTCAGATCTCCCTCCGTAGTCAAATCAGCTGCACTGACGTGAAACATATTCAAACGGGCAGAAAGAGCCACGGGACACAACATCCGGTTTTCAAAATACTGACTGATATGGATGTGTTCAGAACATTTCTGACCACATCCACACATCTTAACTGTACTGGTCATACAGAAATGTTGTAATACGTCAAACACAAACGTACTGGTACAGTTAAGATGTTTGGATGTGGTCAGAAATGTTCTGAACACATCCATATCAGTCAGTATTTTGAAAACCGGATGTTGTGTGCCGTGGTTTTTCCCGGCTGGGTACGTACTTCATGTTCCACCAGGTGGGTGCAGCCTGTGAGGGATGAAAATACATCCGGATTACCCTCCACAAGCTCCTTTGCCTGCATTCTCCACCACCTGTAGTGTCACAGGTTGTCCCTTGAACAGGCTAGAGTGGGGCAGTGCAAGAGAGAGCTAAAAACAGGCACAATCAGACTGTATAAATGAAAGTGAAGGTTTATTTTTCCATCCCACCAGCTAGGTAATTTCCATAAATCAAAAAACAAACATAAAGCATCCTGGAGGAGAAAGTGGTTATTTAACCAAAACAAAACACTGCAAAGTCCAAGTTACAAGGTCCTCCTCTTCGTAGTCTTTTTCTTCCAAGTAGGTGTTGGTTCACTGCAGTAACCAGGGGTTTGGGACCAAACAGTTTAAAGACAATGTGTTCAAATGATGAGGGAGCGGGGATGGTTATTGCACTTGTAGTGATGTCTTTTTTTAAAGTATTTCATCATCTTTATTAAACCAAACTAAGTATTTCATCATTTTTTATTAAACCAAACTAAGTATTTCATCATCTTTATTAAACCTAACTAAGTATTTCATCATCTTTTATTAAACCTAACTAAAAATGTCATCATCTTTATTAAACCTAACTAAGTAATTCATCATCTTTAGTAAACCTAACTAAGTATTTCATCATATTTATTAAACCTAACTAAGTATTTCATCATCTCTATCAAACCTAACTAAGTATTTCATCATGTTTATTAAACATAACTAAGTATTTCATCATCTTCATTAAGTTAAACCCGACTAAGTATTTCATTATCATTTATTAAACATAACATTAGGGTTAGATCAAAAATTGCAGAACAATCTCAGCTTTCTGTATGAGGCACCATTGCCCTAAGGCACAAGGGTAAAGAGATAATATGGCCCTCAAGCTGAGAAATTGAAGCTTGATTTTTGAAATTCTTCATATCTCTTGTGAAAACATAACTTTACTCATGTGGACGAACTGTTTTGGTGATGGAAATTGGTTTACCAAAGGTCTTAGGTTCACAAAAGCAGTGGAATATATGAATAAAATGGTAGATACATGTAAATAAATGTCTAATACCAATTATATATTATAGTTTTTAGAGTAGAAGTGTTGTCTGTTACTACTTTCACCAAAATGAGAAATGGCGGAAACTACAGAGTGGTGGATCTAATAGCAGCGGATTCTTATTTCTGCGCCGTTTTTTCGCAGAACTATTAATATTAAAAAAACGTAAACACTGTCAATCACGCCAGCGTGATTGAAGACCCCAGAGGGTTAAACCCGACTAAGTATATCATTATCATTTATTAAGCATAACTAAGTATTTTATTATCTTTATTTAACCTAACTAAGTAATTCATCATCTTTATTAAACCCGACTAAGTAATTCATCATCTTTATTAAACCTAACGAACGAGCTCACTGAGCATGCTCAGAATCTTCTTCTCTGATGTTTGACGCGTCGTTGACCTTAAAGCCCCTTATTGGCCCCGGCGGGTGCTCGGAGTAGTTTTCTTTTGTGAAACAAAGGTCGTGTGGACAGAATTATAATTTTTAAACCATCATTCTGTTTGATTTAGAAATGAAAGCAGGAGCCCGGTGAAGGTTTCTGTTCATGTTTTATTTGTTGACAGATTAACAACATGGAGATTCATTCTTCATCTGAAACGTCAATCTAGACTCTGCTGCTGGTTTGGATCAATTACATTCATATTTTGAAGAAACAGTTAAAAGACGATACATCAGCAACTGAAAGCGTGATCCTCAGCGCTTTAAAGTCTTTCACTTTGTATAATTGCTTAGTGAGGTGAAGTTCATTTTGATTGTAGCCCTTTTTTGTTGTTGTTTTGTTTCTTTAACAGGAGCCGTAAAACGGTTAAAAGCTAACAGAGTTACAACGTTTTGTTTTTAAGCTGAATGTTGATTATGAAATATGAACGTGATGTTTCGGAGCCATGTTTTATTTTTGTAATTTAGTTTTCAACCTCACACAACGTGAAGAGAAAAGAAATGAGGATAAAAATGTGTGAGCGGATGAAACAAATGAGTCAAATGAAGCCGTGCTCGTCTGTGAAGAGAAAACGTAGTGAAGTCTGTTTTACAGCTCGTCATCAAACCGGTCCAGTCACCCATCACCAAATAACAATAAAAACCTGTTTTTATTTGAATCCAGAAGCACATTCTGTTTTTTCTTTTGTTCTTCAGTCATGCTTTGAATAACAAAAATGGGTTTTCTAGCTGCTTGAATGTTTCCGGTTTTCTACATTAATGCCTCAAAATGTTGCTGACGAATTGACTGTTTTCTCTCGTCTTTTTTTTGTGTGCAAGTTTGAAGCGTTTGAGAGGCGGCGTCTTTTCTTTTTTACTGCCGGGAAGCGTTGGCAGGTTTGATTGCAGGTTAGAGGACGACCGCCCACCAACGCAGTGGACCGTCTCCGTCTCTCCATCAGGACTCTGGGCTTCATCCTGCAGATTACTGGCCGTCCTTTATTCAGCTGGAGGAGGAGTGTGTGTGTGTGTGTGTGTGTGTGTGTGTGTGTGTGTGTGTGTGTGTGTGTGTGTGTGTGTGTGTGTGTTTGCGTGTGTGCATCCAACCGTGGTGAGAGGATAATGGGAAAGCAAAGAGCATCATTACCTCTCTCCATGCACCCCCCCCCCCCCCCCCCCCCCACACACACACACACACACACACACACACACTAAGAACTGCTGAGAAAAGACGGACTGGACGCCGTTGCTTTGGATCAGGACTTTATTTTTTTCAGTCTTCGACGACTCTGTGAAAATGTCCTCACTAAATTTAAGCTGCAAGCATCTACAGCACAGAGAGTTCAGAGCCGACCCAAAGACCCCAAAGAACCATAGACCCAAAGACACCAAAGAACCAGAGACCACAAAGACCCAAAGAACCAAAGACCCCAAATACCCAAAGAAGCAAAGATCCCAAAAACAAAGACCCTGAAAGAACCAAAGAGCCAAAGAGCCAAAGACCCAAAGAACCAAAGAACCAAAGACCCCAAAAAAAACAAAGACCTCAAAGAACCAAAGACACAAAAACACAAAGACACAAATAATCAAAGAACCAAAGACCGCAAAGAAACCAAAGAACCCAAAGAACCCAAAGAACCAAATATCCAAAACCCAAAGACCCAAAGACCCAAAGAACCAAATACACAAAGACACAAAGAACCAAAGACCCAAAGACACAAAGACCCAGAGACACAAAGACACAAAGAACTAAAGACACAAAGACACAATGACACAAAGACCCAAAGAACCAAAGAACCAAAGACACAAAGACACTATGACCCAAAGACACAATGACCCAAAGAACCAAAGAACCAAAGACACAATGACCCAAAGAACCAAAGAACCAAAGACACAATGACCCAAAGAACCAAATAACCAAAGACACAAAGACACAATGACCCAAAGACCGAAAGAACCAAAGACACAATGACCCAAAGAACCAAAGAACCAAAGACACAAAGACACAATGACCCAAATAACCAAATAACCAAAGACACAAAGACACAATGACCCAAAGACCCAAAGACACAAAGACACAATGACCCAAAGAACCAAAGAACCAAAGACACAAAGACACAATGACCCAAAGAACCAAAGACACAAAGACACAATGACCCAAAGACCCAAAGAACCAAAGACACAATGACCCAAAGAACCAAAGAACCAAAGACACAATGACCCAAAGAACCAAAGAACCAAAGACACAAAGACACAATGACCCAAAGACCCAAAGACACAAAGACACAATGACCCAAAGAACCAAAGACCCAAAGACACAAAGACACAATGACCCAAAGACCCAAAGACCCAAAGACACAATGACCCAAAGAACCAAAGAACCAAAGACACAATGACCCAAAGAACCAAAGAACCAAAGACACAAAGACAGAATGACCCAAAGAACCAAAGACACAAAGACACAATGACCCAAAGACCCAAAGACACAAAGACACAATGACCCAAAGAACCAAAGAACCAAAGACACAAAGACACAATGACCCAAAGACCCAAAGACACAAAGACACAATGACCCAAAGAACCAAAGAACCAAAGACACAATGACCCAAAGAACCAAAGAACCAAAGACACAAAGACACAATGACCCAAAGAACCAAATAACCAAAGACACAAAGACACAAAGACACAATGACCCAAAGACCCAAAGACCCAAAGACACAATGACCCAAAGAACCAAAGAACCAAAGACACAAAGACACAATGACCCAAAGAACCAAATAACCAAAGACACAAAGACACAATGACCCAAAGACCCAAAGAACCAAAGACACAAAGACACAATGACCCAAAGAACCAAAGACCCAAAGACACAAAGACACAAAGAACCAAAGAACCAAAGATACAAAGACACAAAGAACCAAAGACACAATGACCCAAAGAACCAAAGAACCAAAGACACAAAGACACAAAGAACCAAAGACACAAAGAACCAAAGACACAAACACACTAACACACACTAAACAAAGACCACAAAGACACAAAGAACCAAATGTGATCCATCGTTGTGTTTCTCAAGTTCTTTTTTTAATCATTTCATCCGACATTATACGCATGGTTTGTACTTATTAGTTTACTTCATTTGGGTTTAAAGTTAAAGTTATCTACGTGACATTTACACAATCTGAGTGTCAGTGAGTGTTTCTCAAGGGCACGATATATAACCTTGGTTTGATGTACATTTTAGTAGTTTATTTAAATGAATTAAATCCCTACGATACAGGTGATGTTTGAATGTTTGGGTTGAATTGTGCTCACAGCTTTGGGTCGGCCCTGTTTGATGACGAGGACTAAATGATGCTTTTCAATTTCAGGCCGAGCTCAGGTTTCTTTTTTTTTATAATCTGCTCTTTTTTTTGGGACCTTTGGTTGAAGAAAGCTGCTTTGCTAAAGGATGGATAGAGTTTGTTGGCTGTGCAGTTTTTAAAGCTTGTCTCCTCACAGAGCTCCTGTTTCCTTCGGCTGAATCTGTCCAACATTTGGTAATTACCCCCCTCCCCTCACTGTGAGCCGGAGAGCCTCGGCTGAAGAACTCCACATTGCCTGTCTCAGCCATGCGGGCTAGACGTACTCTTGGAGGCTGTAGCTGTCCTTGATGTCTTTCAGAGGGGGTTTGGAGGGAGACGGGTAGACCTTCCGGTCCCGCTCCGGTTCAGGAGGGTTCTGCCACTTCACTTTGTCCACCTGCAGCCGAACCGTCTTGTTTTGCCTGTTTTTAGGCAGTGGGTTCCCCGTCTGCAGCTCCCGTCCCCGTTGGTCTCCTCGGTACGCCGCTAGGTGGTCTGGGTCAGTGTAGTCGGGCCGCCTTGTTCTGTTTCCAGGACAGGACAGACAGAAGATTACCCCCCCGGCCAGGAGGAAACCGGCCGAGAGGAACGTGACGCATAGGGCTCCTCCCGGCTGATATTTGCTGCTGTCCGGCAGGTCCGTGGTCAGGAAGGCGGTGATGACCTCGTTGGTGTACCAGGACGCCGGGACGAGGCAGAGGAAGCTGGCCAGGATGAAGCAGCCCCCCGCGGCGATGGCCGTATGCCCCTTCGCCCGGTGGCTGCCCCCCCAGCGCGTACATTTAAGCCCCAGGGAGGCGAGGCAGAGTCCAAACGACGCCACTGTGCAGGACAGAACCATGGCGGCCCGCGTGGTCTGCAGACACGCCGGCAGTGACAGCACCGAGTTCTTCATGGTGCAGCTGAAGACGCCGGAGCTGTACCAGACGCAGTCCATCCACAGACCCTGCATCTGGGAGATGGGGGTCATGACGCTGGACCAGACGTTGACGCTCACCTTCCAGTTGGGCAGCAGGGTGGCCACGGTGGTGCCGAGGACGCCCAGGAGCGCCAGGGCGAACGCCAGGATCTGAACGGCGGTGGACAGCATCGCTCAGCCCCCCCCCCCCCCCCCCCCCCCCCGCGCCTCTGTCAGATCCTGACAGCAGATAATTCCTCCGTCGGGCTCCAGCGAGCTGCAACCAGAGGAGAAATGAGAATCGAAGTGAGCATGGGAGCGTGACGGACAAACAGCTGATGCCGCTGATGGGAATGCATTATTATAATTCTTTTATTTTTTTTATTCGGGGGCGAGCGTGTGTGAGCTCGCTGATTGCCTGCATGAGTTACTCTGCAGCTGATGTGGTGATCATTGACACTCTATTATGTCCATTTAAAGCTGCAATCCCTCGGGTTTTCACTCCCGCTGCTCCTCTTTGCAGGAGAACCATGATGAACTTCCCTCTGCTCCGACCTGCGGACGGAGTTCAAACATCTGCAGCTGCAGTGAGAGTGGGAGCTGGGCTCTTACCTGTGTGGCGTCTCGTGAAGCGGTTCCTGAGCACGAAGCGGTGAATGAAGACGGGCGCTGTGGGTTCAACAGCCTCTAACTACCCCCCCCGCCTGCCGTCTCCTTGGCAACTGTACATACAGTTTCATCCCATTCTGCGTCCTGGAAAAGATGCACCAGGCGTCCTCTCTTTTGTTTAGTTTGTTGTCCCTCCTGCGAGCTCCGAGCGGACGAACAAAACCCACCAAAGTCTGGTTCAGGAACCAGTTTAGTTTGAGTTACCGACCTGAAGGTCACCGGCGGTGCTGAAGGAGCCGCAGAGCAGCGTTTCTTATCTGATGAGTTGGTGGCGGGTACGCCGCAGGAGGACGCTTCTGTTTCTGAGGTTCCTTCCAACGACACCAGTTACATTTTAGGTTTTTTTTGTAACACCGAAAGAGTTTCACGAACGGCAGGAAAAAATGCAAAACATCTTTCCCGAAAAACCCAGAGACCAAGCGTGGAGGTTGGAGCTCGTTACGGATCTCTACGATTATATCAGCCGCGGGATCATTTGTGCTTTTAAAACAATCGGCGTCGCCTCGGTCCTGGTTTGGTGATAAAAACCTGCTGAGCTGTTCTTGGTCCCGCTGCAGTGTGACTGGAGGTGCCGCCCGTCATGTGACCGTGTGAAGAATCGCCCTCTGCAGCGCACTGATAAGCGTCCGCAGCCCGCCCACCCGATCGGGCTGCGGCGGGACCCCAGCCCGTCATTACCATAATCCTCCAGTCTTATCAGCTTCAGACCTGCACAGCCTCCACCACACGGCACACGGTAAACTTTTGAGTAAACCTTTTCTCCCCGTGGGAAAATAGCACCTTAAAGTCTCCGGTCTCAACAAGCAACACCGCCTGATTGATGTTGTCGTGTCGATGCAGACACAACAAATAAGAGAAGAGGAACTTTCCCACCGGAGACGCAGAACAATGAGCTGCTGCAGCTTAACGTGACGGATTCCTGATGGAGTTCTGTGCTCAGACACGACTGAGGCTCAGCGAGGCTCTGCTGGTGGGGAAGCAACATCGTTATTATATATATATATATATATATATATATATATATATATATATGTGTGTTATAATGATATGACGTGTGGACGGGACAAGTGAAAAATAATAGCAGCTTTTTAACAAAGTTGTTTCACACAAAGGCCTGAAGAAGTTTAATGTAAAGACATAAAGACTAAACACTTTAAGGATTGTGTGACTTCTTACACTCACTCTGGGTCCCGTTGGGGGCCGTGAACCTCAGGTTGGGAACCTCGTGTTGAGATGAAGAAATAATTGGTTCACTTCCCCACGTAATAAAACACGTCTGCAGCGCTCCACCAGAGCGACCACAGGCCGTTTGATTGCTATCAGTTAATACGTTGATACTCTGAAAGGAACAAATGTGAAACGATTAATTAAATTAGAATTTAAAAGCTGCTTCCTTCAGCTGGAGCTCTGCATTTGTAACACTTAATTGAAAAGAAATATAAATGTTTGCTTCTTTAAATCAGTTTGTTGATTGCTTTTTGTTGAAAGTAACAAGACTAACAGCTAACACAATAGACATGAAAACATATATTTACTGACTTGAAAATGTGTTTAAACTGATTGATTTTCTTTTTCTGTTCATCTTCTGCTTCTTATCATGTTTGACATAATACGTTTTAAATCAAACACACTATGCACTTTCAGTTGAAATAAAAAGCATTTGCCATATTTAGTTAATTTAACTAAAAACATATATTTTCATCATTTATAAAATGTCAGAATGTCTCTCGAGGTTGACGTCACATTCTCAGCCGCCTTTTTCTTCTTACTTGAAATTATTTTGTGATCAGAGACATTTTATCCAGAACAATAAGCACATAATAAAAGACATTAACAGAAAGTAGTTTTTTAGAAGCCAGCTCTTAAATCTCAGAGCGTCCTTGAATGCACCGACAGGGAGAGTTTTCCCAGCAACCTTCGCTGCAACCTGACCACAATAACAAATGCCACTTTAAAAAAAAGAGATTCATTATAATACAGTTGAATAAATCTGGTAAAGTGAAAACGACGGCTGCTTCATTATGATCATCTGTTCTGTTGATTAAAATGTGAATAATTGTCTGTAAACTAAGAAGAAAAAGAGGAAAATGTTCACGAGTCCGCAGATATTTAAGAAGCCATTTGGGATTGTTGATTGCTAATTGATTCAAAACTGACCATCAATAATAATAATTATTAATCTGTGAGGATTGCTGCGTCAAAACGGTGGTGTGTCCCTTTAAATCTGGGGCCTGAAACCTTTCTGTTGTTCAGCCCGTTTGTCCCACAGCGTGAACATGCAGCTCCTCCTGTTGGCTGATGGGAAACGAGGCGGCAGCCATTAGAACCGGACTCTGGAGGGTTGAGTGGACGCCTGAAGGCCTCCGACGTCCTACTGCTGCAGAGGACAAACATTTACAGGTTCTGCTGCTGCCGAGGACAAACATTTACAGGTTCTGCTGCTGCCGAAGACAAACATTTACAGGTTCTGCTGCTGCAGATAACATTTACACGGCCGGTTCAGACATGTCTGTCTTTATGGGATGGAGATAAGAATGGTTTTGGTGCATCATTTAATTGTTGTTGTTTTATCTTAATTAGTGTTTAATTTGTTTAATCTTAAGGACGTGTTGTGTCATTTTCATGTGTTTTTTTTCTACACCAACCTATTTTTAGGCCTCTGCTCTAAAATGTCATCCCCAAACCTAAAAGGGTGTATCTCTGCAACCACTAGGGCTATTTGAATAATTTTGGTTATGAGATTTGGTTGTGAGATTTGGTTCAGTCTATATGTTACTGGTTAAGAGTAAATGAAGATGACACACAGCAAAAATGAAAAGGTTTCAGGTCCGCCTAGAAAAAAAGCACTTTCAGGATGATTATTTCTTTGAAATGATGCAGCTGTAAGGTCCAACTCTAACCCAAATCATAGCACGATATGAGAACATTCTCTCTGCAAAGGTCTCCAAGATCAGCATTGGAGCAATTATCTCATGTACCAAACCATATATTTCACTTGTATGTTACTTATGGTGTTCAATACAACCAAATATTGCAGTTTTGGGGCTTTATTTTCTTCATAAAACAAGCTATGATTTACAGTTTTATATAGCAATCGCTCTTTTAGTTTAGTTTAATTGTTCTTTCTTTTTTGATTGTTTAATCTTTAATTATTTGTGATAATTTTTGTGCCATTTTCATCTTTCTTTTCTTAAAAAATGTGTGAAATTTGTTTAATCTTTAATTTGTGTTATTTTGTTTAATAGTTCTTTATTTTTTAATTCTTTGATCTTGAAATCTTTGTACTTTGTTGTCATTTGTCGTGTGTTAGTTTTTCTTTGATTAATCTTTTGTTTGTTTAGTTTCATTATTATTTATTTTTGTTTTAATCTTTAATTCTTTTTCAGGTTTAATCTCTTTAATTTTTTATGTTTGGAAAAATATAGTTTTATTTTGTTTAATCATTAAATCTTTTAGTTTTTTCAAAGAAGTGTAAGTTGTATTTGTTTAATCTTTAAAAAATTTGTTTGCTCATTTATTCTTCATTAGGTTTTTAGTGTCGTTATTTTGTTAAATCTTTATTAGTTTAGTTTAATTGTTCTTTCTTATTGGTTTGTTTAATTTTTTATTCTTTTGGGGTTTTATTTGTCATCGAATCTTTAAAATGTTCTTTGTTTCTTTCAAGAAAAACATGTATGTGTGTAATTTGTTTAGTAATTCTATATATATATATATATATATATATATATATATATATATATATATATATATATATATATATATATATATATTTTTTTTTTTTTAATCATTTAAAAAGCATTCATTCTTTTTAGGATTTTTTTGTTAATTTTGTTGTTAGTTTCTGCTTTAGCTTAACATTTGAGTTTTTAGACTATAATATGTATTATTCTTTTGTTTATTTTTATGTGTAAATTATGTTTCGTTTTTTTATGAAGATTTATTTGTGGGGAGAGGTATATCATTGTGTTTGTATAGTATATTCTTTATTTAGGAGTGTTGTTAATAATCACATCTCAGATTATCAAAACACTTAATAAAAATGTTAAAACAAATGTGATAAATCAACAGTTTTTTTGCTTCATTCTGGAATTAATTTGTAAAATGAGACAAAGGAGTTTTTTTACATTTATGGTCATATTAAGATTAAATGAAGAAGAAAAAGATGTTTGAATGTGAAGTCATTCCTTCACATTCTCACCCTCTCATTCAATACGGCGGAAATTAGCTTCACATTAAAGCGACAGTTTGACCTCCGACCCCCACATTCGCACGGATAATAGTTTGGAGCCAAATCAAACCATCTGGCAGAAACACCACACACACACACACACACCCTATCTCTCCCCCAAGGCACCATCAATCAGCACACAGACAGGAATATAAATTAACTGCTTTATCTCCACTGAACACACACACACACACACACACACACAGGATTCATATTTTCAGGTTTCAGTTGCTTTGTCTTCTGGTGTGATAAGGAGCCCAGAGGCGTCATATGGAAATAATAATAATAAAATAATGATAACTAGTGCTCTTGAATCAGCATAACTTATTAGTCTTTGAGTTAATCTTGTTTTATTGGGTATTATTAGTGAGGTCTCTTCACTGAACATATTTTACAATATTTTATGTATATATATATATATAAATATATACACAAACATATAACTATATACACACACACACACACACATATATATATAAACATATAACTATATACACATACATATGAGTATATATTATTATAAGTTCATAGTTTAAAATCAAAACGTAGGACGGAGAAAAAGATTCAACATAAAGATGATAAAATCATACAATCTGATGGATGTCATTTTTGTGGGCGAAGCCTTGGTGAAAACAAAATTTGTAAACACGTCTGTTAATGCTGACTAGCAAGCTTGTTTTTAATGGCTGAAGGAAATACGAGTTTCTCTCAATACGTTCAGAGACTTGAGAGATTTAACATTAACCAACATTAACCAAAAAGGCCAAATTATCAGTCTACAGATGGGAGCTCTGGAGAAGACGGCTGGTTCGTTAGCTAACTAGTTGATCCATCTCCATAGCCAGCTAGCTAGCTAACTAGTTAACCCAGGGGTTAGCAACCTTTCCTATCCAAAGAGCCCCTTTGCTCTATTTTCCACCAAGTAAAATGTGTGTGGAGCCGCAAAAGCTTATAAAGTTTTATATATAGTTATATTATACAAAAACTATAGTTTGTTGTATTTATGAAATTATAGAACAAGAAAAAAGACAATTCTTGACATTGTATTGCTATTTTACCTGTTATAACTATCAAACTCTTATGAAGAGGAGAAAAAATACACTGTCATGTGTCGGCTACATTGAGGTCAATTAAACACACAACTATGCAGGTCTTGAGTCCTCCCAATATGTGTGGCTCATGTGGTAGAGTGTTCATCCTATCATGTTCGATCCCTGTCCTCCCAGTGGCGGGCCGTGCATTTTCTACCTAGTCCTGCTGTCTGATATCGTATAAATAAATACGCGCATGACGGGATGCTGTAACAGCGAGCTAGCGCAGACCTGCTTTCCAGTTTCCATCGCGCATGGCCAAGCAGGGTGAGATGCGCCGCGGTGCTGGGAGGACAGCAGGTCCAAGTGTTACATAGAGTCCACAGGGAAAGTCTCTGCAGCTGCAGCTGCTTCTTCTTCTACAAGTATAAGTGGTGGATCGCAACCAACTTGACTAGGTGCATATCACCACCTAATTACCGGAGTGTGTGTGCAGGGTGCTGTTCCTGTCTCTGTGAGGAATCACAGTACAGAACCCTCTCGCTGGCCTTCACCATGTGTTTAACCGGCGGAGAGAGAGAAGAGAGAGAAACATAGAGAGAAACAGAGGTGAGATCTGATTGGATAAAGAGCGTTAAGGAGCGCGCTTGAGGTGTACTAGCTCGCTGGCCAGACCAGAAGCAGACAGGCGACAAATAGAGAAAATAAGCTAATAGGGAAAAATTATTATAATACATGTAGTGTATTTGTGAAAAACAATTACATTATAAAATAGATATAATTTTTTTTTTAATTAAATTATAAAATAGCTATAACTTTGTGATTCTGTTTAGGCCAGCAGAAAAGGCTTAGCAGGCCCTGACGGCACGCCACTATGTCCTCCACATAGTTCGCATGTCGAATACTACGTTTCATTTTAACCGGGATGGATTTTGAAGTGGTTGTGAATCACGATTAGCCACCTGCAGGGGAAGGTGCTCGACAGCGACGTGATGGATGTGACGCACATTTTAGTTAAAAAAAGATTTTAATTTTATTTTTATTATCACCCCAAACTCCAAGATAAGAGGTGTTGCCTTTGAAAGATTCAAAGGATTCAGGGAGTGGCAACAGAGGGGCTAAAGAGCCGCATGCAGCTCCGGAGCTGCGGGTTGCCGAGCCCTGAGTTAACCTATAGCCAGCTAGCTAGCTAACTAGTTGACCCATCTCTATAGCCAGTTATCTAGCTAACTAGTTAACACATCTCTATAGCCAGCTAGCTAACTGACTCCTTAACACATCTATATGGCCACCTAGTTAGCTACCTAGTTGATCCATCTCCATATCCAACTAGTTAGCTAACTAGTTAACCCATCTCTATAGCAAGCTAGCTAGCTAACGAGTTAACCCATTTCTATAGCCAGCTAGTTAGCTAACTAGTTTATCCATCTCCATAGCAAGCTAGTTAGCTAACTAGTTTATCCATCTCCATAGCCAGTCAACTAACTATTTAACCATTTCCATAGGAAGCTAGTTAGCTAGTTCAGCGGTCCCCAACCTTTTTTTCGCCACCGACCGGTTTCGTGTCAGACAATATTTTCACGGACCGGCCGTCACGATGTGGGCGATACATATGACGTAATAAATATGACGTAATAAAGTGATACGACCGGCATAAAGACAATTTAGAGCGCATACAAATACAACTCACCATTACGCCGAATTAGTGGGAGCCCTGAGTTTGTTTCTCTGCCTCGGGGTGATGGGAGACAATAACACCCGACGTGTGTTCTTTATGTCCAGTCTGCTCCGTAACTTAACCTTTATGTCCAGTCTACTGTTTAACTTAAACCCCGCTTCACAAAGACAGGATGTTGGAAATAGAAGCAGGTTTTCACTGCTTTTTTGGCGATCTCAGGATATTCTTCCTTGATTTTAATCCAGAACACAGAGTTGAATGGACTTTTAAGTTTCGTTTTTGGGGTATACAGACGTATACCCCGTATCTGAGGTTACCTACAGACGGCTGTATCCGGTCATTTTCCAAAATAAAACATATTTTCGACCTTGATTTTTTTACTTTTTTTTTCATTCTTTCTGTGCGGCCCGGGGCCGCGGCCCAGTGGTTGGGGACCGCTGAGCTAGTTGATACAAACTAATATCTGATATCTTTTGCCAGAGAAATGCACAGAATATTAGGACGTCATGCATGTTTAAAATTGAACACAAAGAATCACTTTAAATAAAATACTTATTAAATACTTATTTATTGGACTTTAACAGCATCAAGTCGTTAAAAAGATGTACACAAATATTTAAGAAAATAAATTACCAAATACTTTAACAGTTCAAATAACTTGAGTAAAGTTCATTTTAAATGAAACACTGACGTCTTTGCAGTGTTTCAGCCTCTAAGCGTATAAATAAGTCCAACAAGGCTGACGCGATCCAGCAGGTCCACACGTTTTACTCCAAACTGCTTTTGTCAAGAAAATATCTGTTAAACAGAAAACTACAACTGAGAAATAAACTGAACAAGAAAAACATTTAGAACATGAATGTTACAATCAAAAAACAATGAGGTGTTCAGGCAGTGAAGACACTGACAATAGTCCAACATTCGTCTGTTATTGACTTCTTGAGCACAAACAACGCTGTGATCTCCCAGCAGAACAGGAAGGAGACTCATGACATTATAATGTGACACAATCCATCAGAAAACTTCCTGAAATCTAAATAAAGCACTGAGCTCCAGCTTTTTTAAACTTTGGTTCTGATAAACTGTGAAATAAAAAATTCGAAGAAGCTTCCGAACAAACTACAACAATTTTCAAAGGAATGAAAACATTCCTTCGTCGTTCTTCATCATTAAATCTCATTCAATCCTTTTTGGTATTCCTGAAAATGTGAAAAAAGACAAAAGGTTCCATAGAAGTGATCTTTTGTTTTGTTGTGAGCTTTTGTTTTTGGGCCGTCAGACGAATAAACAAACCACAAAACTCCAAAACACTTTCAGGATTTTGGAGGTTTGTGGTTTGGACGGCCCAAAAACAAAAGCTCACTTCTCCAGTTTGGAGCTTTCGCCCTGAAACATCATCCAGTGTTTATTATTATCATTTTTATTAAAGCCACTGTGAGCAAATCCTGTTTTTTTAGTTTAGGATGTAGTCTAAAAAAAAGAAAATTCCGTGAATTTAGCAGCACTTTTAAAAAGGGACACAACATTCTGGTAAATATTTCTAGAATAAACAAATTCAGGTAAATATTTTTAAAAGAAGAAAATTCAGGTTAATATTTTTACAAAAATAGTCATAATAAAAATAAAAATAAAATGTTGTTGTAAAGTCGTACTTTAAGCACAAACACATAATACAAGATTTTTACAAGATTTTACAAGAACTAAAATAGTTGTAACATTAGGAGAAACAAAGTTGCGATATTTAAAAACACATTCATGATTTTGTGAGATTTAACTTTCAGAAAAACGTTGGTTATTATAATAAAATATTCAAGATAAAGTTGTAATTTTGCAATAAGGAGTCGTGATGTTTCAAAAATAAATTATTTTACAAGAATAAAGACCTAATTTAAGTAGAAAAGGTCGTATTTAAGAATATGTGGTAAAACTGTTTGTTTTGTAAAAACTATAAGTTCCAGTAATATTAAACCTCTCCTTTCAAAAGGATGTTTGCATTCATTCAAACTTGTTTCTATTTTGACTTTATTCTGAGAATCTGTGTTTATTTCCTGTAACAGTGGCTCAAATAATGTTTTTATTCACACGTGACAAGTTATTTCAGGTTTTTCGGTGTCGACGGACGGATTAAAGAAATCTGGTTTCACAGCTTGTTGGAATTCTTCTTCCGGAAACATGGAACCTGTTTCTAGTTGTCTGTGATGTTTCTTTATTCCAGTCATCTGTGATGTTTCTCTATTCCCGTCGTCTGTGATGTTTCTTTATTCCAGTCATCTGTGATGTTTCTCTATTCCCGTCGTCTGTGATGTTTCTTTATTCCAGTCATCTGTGATGTTTCTTTATTCCAGTCATCTGTGATGTTTCTTTATTCCAGTCATCTGTGATGTTTCTCTGTTCCCGTCGTCTGTGATGGTTCTTTATTCCAGTCATCTGTGATGTTTCTCTGTTCCCGTCGTCTGTGATGGTTCTTTATTCCAGTCATCTGTGATGTTTCTTTATTTGTTAGGTTCCAGTAGTCTTGAAGCTTCAGTCTCCTCCCCGTTAGCACGTTAGCCGTGCAGTGAGGGCGGGGCAGCCGTCCGCCTCCCCAACACGCCGTCATAGAAACAGTCTTCGCTGATCATGGAGGTCAAGCTCTGAACGCTGAAGTCTCTCTCCAGCAGGCCGCCGAGGTCCAGCACCTCTCCTCCAGGACTCCGTCGCAGACTGGAGCTCCGTCTCTTCGCTCGGTTCCTCCGGTCGTCCGGTCCTCGCTGCGCCTCCTCCTCCTTATCCTCCTTCTCCTCCTCGGTGAAGTTCAGCCTCTGCAGCTGAGCCTCCAGCTCGCCAGTCAGTGAGCAGAGTCTGGTCCTCTTCGCTGCCGGGTCGGCGACGACGGCCCGGCTGGGCAGCAGAGGCTCCGAGCAGGTTTCCTCCCTGAGGAACCGGCGGCCGTCCTCCGCCCGATGAGGAGTCGTCCTCCTCTGCTGCCGCCTCGTCCAGGAGCAGCTCCTCTCGGCCGTGGGCAGCCTGGTCCTCCTCAGGGAGCCGGTGGGCGCTCGGTCCCTGAGGAGGGAGCGCAAAGCCCGAAGCACGCTGGCCTTCGTCTCCAAGCCGCTGAAACACAAACTTAATTCATTATTGATTCTAAAACATCAGAAAGTATCAGAGAGCGAGTCCAAGGCGACGTCTTCTGACGTCTTTGTTCAGCCAAAACAAAAAGATTTTCAATTTGAACATCGGAAAACAAAGAAGCAGAAATTGTTTTCTATCAATCGACAAATCAAACTTCAACCTGAACGTAACTTTACCTTAAAAACCACAAAGTCTTAAACCTCACGCAGAGTTTGATCAAGACAAAATGTCCCGACTTTTAAGTAGTCCTCACAAAGATAGAAGTACAAGAACACACATACACACACATACACACGCACCACAGACACAGACACACACACACACACACACACACACACACACACACACACACACACACACACACACACACACACACACACACAGTTGTTCCTATGAAACATGTGTTGTGTACCAGGCCCTCGCTCACTCCCCCCCCCAGGCCCGCACACACACACACACACACACACACACACACACACACACACACACACACACACACACACACACACACACCATCATCACAGACAGATACACCACACACACACACACCACACACACAAACACCACAGACACACCACACACACAACACAGACACACACACAACACAGACACACACACAGATTTTACTACAATGAAATGTTTAATCTTTGATCAAAAATACAAATCCAGAGGAGCTGTGTTGACATTCTTTTTCGACATAAAGCTCATTTACCAAAGCTGTCCTGGCTCTGATCAAAGGGATTGATCCCCGATCGGTCCCTGATTGATTGACTGGTTCCTACCTGCTGCAGAGCTGAAACACCGTCTCTGGTCGTCCCTCCACCTCTGACCGGCTGTGAACCAGCTCCCACACACACTGGTCCTCTGAGCCTGAAAGCACAGAGCAGGGATGTGTGTGAATGCAGCACAGTGCCACCTGCTGGACACCACACAGATGGACCCATCGCGCCGAAGGCCTCCGATTGGCCACTGACCTGTGATGTTGGCCGGTCTGACCTGAACCGCCGACACTGGGATCAACCAGCGGAACCTGAAGGGGTCCGGGTCAGCTGAGCGGGAGGCGGTCTGTCCAGCATGAAAACAAACATTAGAGAAAAACTAAATACATATTCAAATGTAATGTGATATGTTTAATCCTCTGTGTGATTTAAATATACAAAGAAGCTTCTCAAACTTCAACTGTTCTTCTCAGCGTCGTTCATCATTAAATCCTTTTTTGGTATTCTTGCCAAGGGGATTAATAAAGGATCATTTCTTTTCTATTTCTTCTTCTAAACATCACCACGATGCATTCAAGGACACTACGGCGTCTGAGAACTGGTCGGCTGATACCAAACGGACAGAACACGAGCGAGACGCCAACTCAGACTTGAGTTCTACAGTTTAGCGGACGGATCTGAAATCACTGACGGTCCCTGAACGCACCAGAGAGAGTTTCTGTCACTGCTCTGGTTTGCAGCTGTTGTTGTGATTCCAGTTGTTGTCCTCACTCTGAATCTGATTAATAACACGATGAACTACACAGAAATAACTTCTACAGGAAGGACAGAGAGGACGAAGAGCAGCAGACTCACCATCCTCTTCTTCAGCTTGCTGGTCTCCCGGTAGACCAGGATGACGGCCCGCTTGAACACTGAGGACACAACAAGCAGAGTGAGTCTCAGGTGTCTGCACTCGGCTCACAGCGAGTACTCACAGGCACACACACACACACACACACACACACACACACACACACACACACACACACACACACCACCGAACACGCTGAGCTGGGGGTCTTTCCTCAGCCGGCCCAGACTGGGCAGCGGGTTCAGCCAGACCACCGACGAGTGGACCAGGAAGTCCCCCATGGAGACCTCGGTCACCTGCAGGGGGAGGGGGGGGGGGGGGGTGCCTTACAGTACTGTACAAACGTGTATGATGGTGTGTGTGTGTGTGATGATGGTGTGTGTGTGTGTGTGTGTGTGTGTGTGTGTGTGTGTGTGTGTGTGTGTGTGTGTGTGTGTGTGTGTGTGTGTGTGTGTGTGTGTGTGTGTGTGTGTGTGTGTGTGTGTACCTGCTTGTCAGATGAGCTGTGCTCTGCAGCCAGCTGGTCGAACACGCAGCCGTAATCCTCGTAGATCTTCTGCATCTCGTTGATGTGAGTCGCAACTTTCTCCATCGCTCTCAGCGCCTCTGATTGGACAACCGGGGAATTACAGTCAGCAGATACATTAATACAGGGACACACCTGTCGTGTACCTTTTAGGTGTGTCGTGTACCTCAGTGTTTTTCAACCTTTTTTGAGCCGCGGCACATTTTCTACAATAAAAAAATCCCGCGGCACACCAACAACCGAAAAAGTTACAAAATGTCACATTGTAGCATAATACAGCTTATATGGTAGGTCATTATTATTAATGTCACATTGTAGCATAATACAGCATATATGGTAGATCATTATTGCGCTACCTACTGGCATGGAAGAGTATTCAGTGTTTCAAGTAAACCAGATTGCTCCATCAGACAAAAAAAATGTGTTATCACTTTGTTAGAAAAATGAAAATAAAGTTAAGCAAAAAATAACTAATATTTAGTTATTACTAAATAGCTTATTGTGGAAAACAATAAGCTATTGCAAAACAAAACGGAATGAGTGAGATGTGTGAGCATCACGTTGTATCGGTATTAGTGGCTGCAGTGAGCTGCTTTCCTCTACAAATATTTTTAAAACGGGGTTGTAGATTTGATACGGCTCTCAATTCATGCTCAATGATGAGAGACACAACAGCAGAAAGCCGACCTCACAGAGATCTCATAAAGATCGGCTTTTGGCGAAATGCCAAGAATCGGCGCATGCGCAAGCGTAACCTGTTAACGGCAGACTGTGAACATTTAAAATCAGCATTTCCTCTTGCGCCACACCTGTAATAAATACCTGTAATAAAGATATTACACCTGTAATAAATACCTGTAATAAAGGTATTACACCTGTAATAAATACCTCCCAGTTTGATAAATACTGACTTAAAGGAAACATGGTGTTCATTTATTTTAATGACGACCACAAAGTGTGCAGACTTTATCACTGCAGTGTGTTTTTCAGGCTTTTGGAAGAATATTTCCAGAGCCTCTCTGAGTCAGAAACGTCATTGATGAGCTCCAGGCTGTTTGTCTTGACCTGCAAATACATGAACTGTTAGGCTTTAAAAGTGAGAGCTCATAGGTTAAAATACTGATAGCTTCAGCAGCAAATCCCATTGTGAAAAGCACGCGACATATTTTTCGCCGCTCTCTGTCTCTCTCTCCGCTGTGTCTCACCTGCGCGCATCGGGTGGAACTCCGCGTGCAGAGTTGTAGACGCGACCCAGAAATGACATGCTGTGTAGATAAGATCAATAACATACCGCCGTTTAGTTTGTTTAATAGCAGAACAAGGTGCAGACCTGTTCTATATTACTCTGCCAGCCACTATATTGCAGCTCAGACGCTCAACAATGAAAAATAATTTGCAGCAACTAAATAATATTTTTTTGGACCAATTAAGTGAAATTGGACATTTTCCCACGGCACACCTGACGATCTCTCACGGCACACTGGTGTGCCGCGGCACAGTGGTTGACAATCACTGGTGTACCTGACGGGTGTGTCGTGTACCTGTCGGGTGTGTCGTGTACCTGTCGGGTGTGTCGTGTACCTGTCGGGTGTGTCGTGTACCTGTCGGGTGTGTCGTGTACCTGTCGGGTGTGTTGTGTACCTGTCAGGTGTGTGTGCTCGGGGCTCTCGGGGTCGGTCAGTGACACCAGCTCCCTCAGCAGCAGTGGGTACTTCAGGACCCTCTGAACAGGTTTGATCAGGTATGACTCCAGAGATGACGAATGCTGATTGGTCGGATTCCTGGTCTCCAAGAAGCACTTGAAGGCTCCGTCTGTCTTCGCTGTGGAAACGGACACGTGGTCACAGAGGAAGTACTCGATGTTCACACCTGCAGACCGTCGGAGGAGACTCACCTCGCTCCAGGACCTTCTGCACCTTGATGTGGTTGGCACAGAAGCCGCTGTAGTGCTTGAAGTGGTCAGCGTAGTAGAGGAAAGATCCTCCCAACGAGAAGAGGAGGTGCTTCAAGCGAGGAGAGAGGAACGTTTCTTTAAAACGGTGAATTTTGGAGACCTCGCCTGAATGTTCTCGGTACTAAACCCTGTCTAACTTTGTTCTACTTCACTTTATCAGTCAACCTTTGCAGAGAGAATATTCACATATTGTGCTATGATTTGGGTTAGAGTTGGACCTTACAGCTGCATCATTTCAAATAAATAATCATCCTGAAAGTGCTTTTTTTCTAGGCGGACCTGAAACCTTTTCATTTTTGCTGTGTGTCATCTTCATTTACTCTTAACCAGTAATATATAGACTGATATTTACACATCTGAACAACATCTCACGTGTGTAGCTTTTATTATAACACCAAAATTATTCAAATAGCCCTAGTGGTTGCAGAGATACACCGAGGGTTCATACACATTTTGACCAATGGATTTCCATGACTTTTCCATGACTTTAAACCAAATTTCCATGACCAAACATTTTGTGAAATCTCAGTGTATACATGAAAAAGTGAGAAAATTTAGTATTTAAACTAACAATGACAATTCCAAAGCATACAGTATACCTTAAATGACACAAATGAATGAGAGACAATAGTTTGATTAAAAGAATAAACATTTATATAGATGCCTGTATGGATGCCTGCTTATATTCTGAGCGTCTTTCTTTTAAAAGCATATTAATTATTTCAAACTATGCGTAAATGAACGTCATAAACATATGAATATAACAAATTTCCATGACTTTTCCAAAACCTTGGGGATTTTATTTTTTTCAAGGACTTTTCCAGGCCTGGAAATAACCATTTTAAAATGCCATGACTTTTCCAGGTTTTCCATGACCGTAAGAACCCTGTACACCCTTTTTAGTTTGGGTATGACCTTTTCGAGCAGAGGTTGTTTTCTATTGGTTGAATCCCCTGGAAGCCGAGTGCTCACCTTGAGCTGCTCAGGTGTGTCCAGATGGCTGAAGTCGGGACACGAGGTGATTCTCTCCTCCAGCGTCTGGAGGAAAACTCTCTGGAAGTCCAACATCTCCGGCAGGCTGCCGAACAACGCCTCCATCTGAGGGAGAGACGCTGTGGTCAGAGACGACGAGGACAACAACAACAACAACAACAACAAGCAGCACCTGAACGCCTTGTCAGCTCCACAAGTGTTGATGTATTTGTACCTCTTCTTTACTGAGGAAGGTCTCCTGCTGCAGCGGAGTCAGGTAGAGCTCAAACAGACGGACCAGATCCTGACGGAGACAAAGTTCAGCTTCTCACCAGGAAAAGACACGGAAATATACTCGTAATAGTATCAGAGTATTACTATCGTTCTGAGAAGTACTAGGACTGATTACAGTGATGGAAATATTACTAGCAGTACTAGCAGCAGTATATATATATATATATATATATATATATATATATATATATATATATATATATATATACTCTTGTGGAGAGTAAAACCTGCTGTATCATTAGCAGAAGTATTAGTTACACTAGTATTACTATAGTACTACTGTAGTAGTATTAGTTGCAGTAGTTCTAGTTGCAGTAATAGTACTCAGTTGTAATGATATTGACTTCGGACACACGACCAGTTCCTGGATGACTTTACTCAGACGCTGACAGTATTACAGTAGTAGAAGTACTCACTAGTAGTACTGCAGTAGTGATATTTGGTAATACAGCGGGCCGCTGTTTAAGGATCTCCTCATCCAATCACATTTCACTTCTGTTTCTCTATTGAATCAAGAGCTGATTAAACTATATGAGAAGGCCTTCTAGGGTTCTGGACGTTTGTTTCGTGACCATTAACGTGCGCTGTGATTGGTCAGTGTGTCAGTACACACTCAGTGGGAGTACATGGCCACCTGTTATTGGAACTGAAGCGCACAGATAAACTGTCCGCTGGTGGTTGGAGTAGCTTTGTGGGTCGGTCCACGCGCCCCGTGTGAGCTCTCCCCGAGCCCAGAATGGCGCTCCGTGAAAGCACATTGCTGAACGGGAGCGTCGGCTGTGGTGGAGCTCCGCGGGTCGGTCCCCACGCCCCATGTGACCTCCCTCGCTCGTGGTGGTGCCGTGTGGCGGAGTGGGTGTCTGCTGTCCACACTTGGTGGTCTGTATGAACGTGCCGTGTAATGAGCAGCGCGCCGTATTGAGTGGGTCGGTCTGTGACAGTAACTCCCGGGAGCCTTTTCCCCCCCAGTCCGCCCCTGATGTGGACTATATGGCACTGAAGGCCTAGCTCGAAAACACACGGCCCGCCACTGCTCAGTAGTAGTACTCAGTAGTAGTAATTAGTAGTAGTACTCACTAGTAGTACTAGTAGTACTCACCTTGACGTAGGACTTCTCCGTGTCGACCAGTTCCTGGATGACTTTACGCAGACGCTGACACACGCTCAGGTGGGCGGGGCTTGCGGGCTGCAGGATGGCGTCTCGGCCGTACGGGTTCCTGGGAACGTCGGCCTCCGCCGCTTGGCCTTCTGGGAAGGTTTGGTAGAGGGCGTGACCCCGCTGCACATTCTGAGGAACAAAGTAAAACCACAGTAACCAACATGTACTGCTACTCTTTAACTGCGTTCGGATCATAAAGTACATCGAGGAGGGTTCCCTGAACGCACCGTGAAACAGGAACTATAATTCTCACGTTTTGTTTTACTTCAACTGACGTTGTTCGGAGTCACATTGAGCATGTACATGAATAAAAACATTGAAATACTGTATCTTTGTTTATAAGAATACATCGTAATGCAGTGGTGTATAGTAACGAAGTAGAAATACTTCGTTACTGTACTTAAGTAGTTTTTTGGGATATATGTACTCTACTTTACTAGGGTGACCAGATTTGAGTTTGTGACCCCGTGTGGTGGGGTGGGGGGGTGGAGGAGAGAGAGAGAGAGAGAGGAGGAGGACACTTCGTCGCGGGGGAGGGGGGGGGGGGGGGGGGTGTAGCAGTAGTGTATAGCATGCCGGGGAATTACATTTACGTTGAGATCGGTCGACCAATGACAGTTCTCTCTACAGTCAGAGCTTGCGCAAGAAGGTGGAACGTGAGGGACGTACCATTTCCAAAACTTGTAAGGGGGTAATAACTATTTTCCCGGATGTAGCAAAATCCCGGACGTTTTTGGAATCCCTGCCGGACGCTTTTTTTAGGTCTCGAAAAGAGGACATGTCCGGGAAAAAGAGGACGTCTGGTCACCCTAACTTTACTATTTATATTTCGGTTTACTTTTACTTTTACTTCACTACATTTTGCAAAGAAAACTGATACTTTTACTCCGATACATTTCCCATGAAACCTTCGTTACTCGCTACAAAATCAAATCTATCTTCAGAAAGAAAAAAAAAACACACCCGGGACTGTGGTGGAACACAGACTCCACGAAGCAGATTTTGCGAATCACAATATTCTGCATTTTCCCTCTGCATCCTCTAGTCCAGCGCTCCCAAACCTTTATGTGCGACACCTGACGTGTGTTCGTTATGTCCAGTCTACTGACTCTACTCCTAACTAAACCTTTAGTCCAGTCTACTCCAGTCTACTGTTTAACTTATAACCCGCTGCACAAAGACAGGATGTTGGAATGGAAGCAGGTTTTCATGCTTTTTTGGCGATCTCAGGATACTCTGCCTTGGTTTTAATCCAGAACACCGGCAGAGTTGAAACAGACTTTTAAGTTTCATTTTTAGGGTAACGTGACATATTGACATGTGTCAAGAGGTTCCGTCTGAGGTTACCACAGACGGATGTATCTGGTCATTTTTCACAATAATTTTTTTTTCCGGACTTGATTTTTTTAATTTAACTTAAATTTGTCATTCATTCTTTCTGTTCCGGGCGGAATGAGCATACTTATAACCACACTGTTACAACTCCTTCATAGTGTCATATTGCTTTTTGGAGAATTATGATGATAAGTTCATAGTAGATGAAAAAGTATACTTAGGTACAATATATTATGTTGAACATAATATATATGGATGGATCACAGCCAACCCAGTTATTTTATCAACACAACTCCTGGTCCTTGGTCACGGTGACCACAGCACTTAAAAGAATAAACTTCATCATTCTCAAAATTCTGACCTATTGTACTTGTACTTTTACTTTCAATACTTAAGTACATTTTATATCAGAAAAATACTTTTGATACTTAAGTACAGAAAATATCAGATACTTTAAGACTTTTACTCAAGTAGTATTTTAATAGGTGACTTTTACTTTTACTGGAGTAATTTTCCAGTAAGGTATCTTTACTTTTACTCAAGTACGGCTTTTGGGTACTTTATACAACACTGTCGTAATGTATTCACTGCTGGTACTTTGGGAAGTTGAATCTTGAAAAGTAATGAAAGCTGTCAGATAAGAAGTAAAGTATTCCCTTGGAGGTTTGGTGGTACAAAGTAACAGGAGGATGAGTACAAGTACCTCGTTCTAGTACTACAGCACAGTACTGGAAGACCCAGCAGAGCAACAGTTACCGAGAGGCCGCCGGCCGGCTGCCGGCAGCTCAGGCAGCACGCCGCCTCCTCCAGCACCTCCCCGCCCTCCTCCTGCTCCTCCAGCGCCTCCTCGTCCTCCTCCGGCGGCAGCACCCAGCACAGGGCTCCCACGGTCCGGCAGCAGGAGGTCGGGGAGGCCGGGGCCGGGGTCAGAGGTCGCCTCCCGCAACCGGTGGACAACAACATCTAGGAGCCGCCTCCGGTTGAACCGGCGGAAGACAATTAATCCTCCTCGAGCCAGAAGTTACACACAAGCACTGGAGGTGTAAACCCGGATTACCTGAACACAGGTCATGTGACCAGGTCATGTGACGCAGGGCATGTGATCAGGCCATGTGACGCAGGTTGCAGCACAAGGGGATTGTGGGAAAGGATTTCTGCAGGTGAGACGGTTCACTGCAGGAAATTATTATTATGATATATTATTAATAATAATATTGTTCCTCTCATCAAAGTTTTGATGTAAAACTGTTTGATGTAAAACAAAATTATAAGAAATACATTTTGAACGAAGAAAAGAAGCCAAAAAATAGAAGAAAAAAAGAAAAAGAAATTGAGAATGAAAATATATTTAAAAAAATTAACATTTGATTAAAGAATTTTCTTTGCATATTTATTCTTAATATTATTTTTGTTACATTTATTATGTTTCAGACGATAACAACACTCCTGAAGTCTGAAATAGTTTAGTGTGAATACAAATGTATTCATTTTAGCTCAATATCATAAATCATCCTCAGGCGGCGTCATCAGAAAAAGACAAAAATTCCCCAAAAAGATTTTTACAACAAATAAAAGAAGAAACCAGAAGAAGAACTTATCTTCTTCATCAATAAACACAAACAACAAACCTGAGCTGCTACAAAATAAATCAGCTTCCTCTTTAAAATAAAACAGCTTCCTCTTTCCTCTTTCTACAGACGAGAGAGACAGAACATCTTCACTCCTATCACAGATTCTCTATCTCCACACACACACACACACACACACACACACACACACACACACACACACACACACACACACACACACACACACACACACACACGATGAACAGGTAAAGCTCACCTGTCTTCGCAGCTCGCCGTCACAAACAGGAAGTGGGACGCCGTCTGTGGAATCAAGATGAGGTTCTAAATGATGTATCATAATAAATAAGTGTAATTACACAATACAGACGTCCTGAATGTGACCTCTGACCTCTGACCTGCTCTCAGAGGTCAGAGGATTCAACATGACTGAGATGAAACCAGCCGACTGGACTTCCTGTCTGCTTTACTGACACAATGAGACCACACTTAAAATACACTTTGTAGTATTAATACTTTTAAATATTAACGTTAGAATATTCACTCATGTCTAAACCCGGATCGTACCAGTGCTGGTCCAGGTCTGGGGGGCCGGAGGGGCCGGGGGGGCCGGGGTCCAGCAGAGGCCAGTGGGCTCCCGGTCCCTCCGGAGCAGCAGCGAGAGCTTCTGGTGGCTGAAGAGACTCTGCATCAGGTCCAAGTCCAGTCCAGACACACCGGCCCCGTTCACAGCCAGGACCTGGTCTCCCGCCCTGAGGCCTGATGGGAAACACAAGGTCACATGGTAACAAGGGCAACAGGAAGTGCTCATAGTTCACAATAAAACTACATCCATGATCTAAACTGTTCTGCTTGTCTTTGGCTGCAGTCCCTTTAAACGGGAACATAAGGCTGGACATAACGCGTCCTGTCCCTTTAAGCGGGAACATGGGGCTAGAGATAACGCGTCCTGTCCCTTTAAACGAGAACAAGAGGCTGGACATAACGCGTCCTGTCCCTTTAAACGAGAAGAAGAAGCTGGAGGTAACGCGTCCTGTCCCTTTAAACGGGAACAAGAGGCTGGAGATAACACGTCCTGTCCCTTTAAACGGGAACATGAGTCTGGAGATAACACGTCCTGTCCCTTTAAACGGGAACAAGAGGCTGGAGATAACACGTCCTGTCCCTTTAAACGGGAACATGAGTCTGGAGATGACGTGTCCTGTCCCTTTTAAGCGGGAGCGTCGGGAGGTACACACCTCCTCTGGCCGACTGTCCCAGCGCGTCCACCTCGCTTACGTGGACCAGACTCCTTCCCGCTCCGTCCATGTGACCCGTCACCGCGAAATCTGAACACAACAAAACCAACACATTAATTGATCAATTATTCTTATCAAGTATCAAATCAAACAAGCGGCTTCTTCTCATAGAGAACATTTGAATTAGAATCAGATGATGAAATAATATTTATTCATTTATTTCCTCACCAAAGTCTTTTGAGGCGTCGAGTCGACAGACGTTCAGCATGAAAACACCTGGAAGCTGCAGCTCGTCACACACCTGTGGAACAAGAGAGACGGTGAGTTCAGGTGCACGTGAAGGAGTTCACACATGCAGTTATTGACCTTCACACAACTAAAGCGTTTAATTTACTGTCAGAAATGATGACGAAAAGCAGCAGATTTTCATATTTAGAAGCTGGAAACATGCTTCCTCGTTGTCAATGACCTCTAATCAATTGATCCATAACTTGATTCACATTTATGGATTCATATCTCAATCAATTACTGGATCCTCATTGAAGCCACTGACTTTACAGCGAGTGAATTGAATGAACACGCAGGTAAACGAGTCAGTGAACACACCTGCAGAGCTGCAGGGCATACTACAGGGGGCGCCGCCTCCCTCTGTTTGATTCTCTGTGGAAGGAAACACATTTTTATTAGTTATTAACTGAAGGTTAGTTTCAACAAGAGCATCAAATAAAAAATAAAAAAGTTAATTTGCACAAATAAACACTAAGAACACATGATGCATTCAAGGACAGCAAAAAATAGGATTTAACATATATTTAAAAATCTATTTATCAATGAAAAAAATAAAGAGAATGAATAAAGAAATACAGGAAATCCAAATTACTTAAGTACTAAAAACATAAAAGGGAAATGAAAATGAAAGATTACAAATCTAACTTTCTCACGAGCACTTCAACGCACCAACACAGACGAGTCTGACTCTAAAATAAAGACTTTATTAAGGTTTCCACCTGTGAAAGATACTGGTTTGTGATTGGCTGAAAGAGAGAAACAGAGGAGGAGAAGGAGGTAGAGATATGATGAAGAGTCAAAGAGAGACGAGAACAAAGCTGAGAAGATGGAAATGAAAACCAGTTAAAAGACAAAGCAGCGAGAAGAGACGGACGAGGAGGCGTCACGTTGAGAGGAAGACAAGGGAGGAAGGAGGTTAAAAGAGAAGTTGAGGAGGAGATGAAGAGGAGGAGGAGGAGGAGGAGGAGGAGGAGGTCATGTGGAGAGGAGAGGAGGTGGCGGGTCATTTGCTGTCTCTTCAGAGGGGTCAACAGCGAGGGACAAAGGCATTCTGGGAGAATAAAAGGCAGTGAGACCTTTTACTCCTCCTCCTTTTCCTTCTCTTCCTCCCTCTCCTCCTCCTCCTCCTCCTCCTCCTCCTCCTCCTCTTCCTTCTCTTCCTTCTCTTCCTCCTCTTCCTCTTCCTCCTCTTCCTCTCTCTCCTCCTCCTCCTCCTGCTCCTCCTCCCTCCTCCCTCCTCCTGCTCCTGCTCCTCCTCCTCCTCACAGATCAGCGGGCTGCTATGAAATAGCTGTCCCTCTAACCAAACACTGTCTGAATAAAGACAACTATTCTCCTCCTCCTCCTCCTCTCTTTTCACATCCACCCTTTGTCCTCCTCCTCCTGCTCCTCCTCCTAGAAAAGTTTTTATGTAACGAGAGAAAGTTGAAATATAGAAACCTTTTTTCCTTTAAAAAAATATATATATATTCATATAAATATATATTTAAATGTATTTATATATACATATATTTATATAAATACATGTTATATATATATATATATATATATATATATATATATATAAATATATATATATATAAAGATATATTTATAAAGATATATACATATTCTATATTCTTCTATATATATATTTATATGTATATAAATATACATATATTTCTATATATAAAAATATACATATATTTATGTATATATAAATATATTTCTATATATATTTAGTACTTTATTCTCATAACATCTGGACTTCACACACACACACACACACACACACACACACACACACACACACACACACACACACACACACACACACTCAAATAAACCCTCACAGTATTTATTTAAACTCATTTAAACTTAATTAAAAACGATCTGTCAGGGATAAAAACAAACTAACACACTTTGCTTGTAAATTTTCTTCCGAATCAAAAACAAATTCAGCCCCAAGGCATCATGGGAAAAAGAAAAGTGAGGGGTTGAGCTGAGCTGAAATTACAGGTTTGATGCAGTCTGCAGTCTGAAGACCACGGACAGACAGTGAACACATCATCAACACTCAGCACTCCTTATAAGGTCACGCGTTAGAACATCTTGTTGTGTTTCACTTCACGATGTTGTTTGTTTCTGTTTTTCTTGTTTTGGGAATATTTCAACACGTCTTCGTTGTTCAGGACAAAATCTGATGCTTATTGATGAATAAACTGTGAGTCACCTAATGAGACAAAACCACACAAGCTCTTCCTGATGTCTGTTGTCTGTCTCTAAATGAAGTCCACATGTCCTCCATCAGGAGAACCTAAACCAGGTCCAGCTCACAGAATCAGACCTGTGAGGGCTCAGAGCTGCTCTTAAAGCGACAGCGTCAAGGTCGGAATCTAAGGCCTTAACCTCAATCAATCTGTTTGAGTTCAGCAGCTGTTTGACCAGTTTGGCTCTTTACAGATGTCCCTGAATGCAGCATACAATTTTAAACACTGGACGTGGACTGAAGAGTCCTAATGAGAAACATGTTGGCATTATATGTTTCTGAACCAAAAATATGTTTCATAAATAAGTTTCATATCAGCTTTTTATCACACGTACAAAAACAGACAAAGACACATTGTTAACGTAGCGCAACAACGTAGCGCAACAACGTAGCGCAACAACGGACTGAAGACGTGGACTGAAGACGTGGACTGAAGAGTCCTCATGAGAAACATGTTGGCATCATATGTTTCTGAACCAAAAATATGTTTGGGTCAGGTCCCCGGGTGGTTTGTTCCTGTGTAGTCGTGTCCCTGTGTGGTTGTGTCCCTGTGTGGTCGGGTCCCCGGGTGGTTTATCCTGTCCCCGTGTGGTTTGTCCCCGTGTGGTCGTATCCCTGTGTAGTCGTTTTCCTGTGTGGTCGTGTCCCTGTGTGGTCGTTTCCCCGTGTGGTCGTGTCCCCGGGTGGTTTGTCCCCGGGTGGTTTGTCCCCGGGTGGTTGTGTGCCCGTTTGGTCATGTCCCTGTGTGGTTTGTCCCTGTTTGGTCGTGCTAAATAAACCCAGAATGTGACCTTTCGGGTAGCGGGTGTGTCCCTACCTGGGACGGGGAGGGTCTGGCGTCCCGGCTGCATCTCTTCAGTCCGTCCAGAGCCCTCAGAGAGGACGGAAGCCCCGCCCCCCTCCTCCTGCTTCCTGCCGACAGCGTCCCGCAGTACCGCCGCATCGCTGCCTCGTCGCGGCTGCACACCTGAGGACACACGACCAGCGTGAGTCTGGAGACAGAGGACGGGGCGTGGCCGCATGCAGGAGGAGGGGCTTACCAGAGCGTGGAAGGAGGACACGGAGAAGACCCCCAGGCGTCCCAGCATGCTCTTGGAGGGCCGGCTGGCTACAGCAAGGAGGCTCTTGGGGTTCGGCAGCTCGCCACCCTGCAGGCTGGACAGGTAGCAGCGCAGCCGGAACAGATCCAGGTTCAGTTTCTCCAGGTTCTGCTCCCACTGCTGGATCTGAACCGGCAGAACAAAACAGGGTCATATATACATTTATTAGTATTCATCAGGGTCATTTATACATTTATTATTAATTAACAGGGTCATATATACATTTATTTAGGTCATAAATACATGTATTACTATTTATTATGGTCAATAATAAATACTAATACATTTATTATTATTTATCAGGGTCATAAATACATTTATTATGGTCATAGATACATTTGTTATCATTTATCAGGGTCGTATTTATTATTATTTATGATCATATATACATTTATTAGTATTCTCTTATTGATTATTATTATTATTATTATTATTATTGGTTCTGTTTCTTGGTTCTGGTTCTGGTTCTAGAGTTCAGGTTCTTGGTTTGGGTTCTAGTTCTGGTTCTGGTTCTGTTTCTTGGTTCTGGTCCCAGTTGGATCTTCATCAGTTCATGTGTTTTTTTACCTGAAATAGTTTGTTGTCTTCCACCAACACATGTTTATTAAAACGATATTTCTATTGTTTCGTCTCTCGTTGAGTTTTGTTTTGAAGACTCAGTTTGACCCTGAAGATTATTAAAAAGATATTTTATAAATAACGAATAAATCTGGATTATCTGTGTTGCACATAAATCACATTTAATCTCCTGGTTAGCTTCTCAATAACTGATTTATTGAATCTATAAGTATTCTGTTTACAGATATAAAACTTCAAAGATTATAATTATTTTCATTATAAATTACTTAAATAATGAATAAATGACCGATTCTGGTCTTGTTTTTGTTGAGAAATTAAGTTCTGTCTTTACGTCCAGACGGGGAAATCGAACCCTCGGACTCAAAGCGACTGACCTGGATCTCCACAGACCTCCTGTTCTTCGCCTCCTTGATGACGGACAGCTGCAGCTCTGCCATCTTCTTCATCTTCCCGTCCATATCGATGCTGTGCAGCAGCGATTGGCTCCGGCAGCGCAGGACGCGCAGCGTGTCCTTCTTCCCCGAGCGCCGCGCCAGCAGGGAGGCGCTTGCCGAGTGGATCGCCGTCACCCAGTTCTCCAGGTCGGTCTGGTTGGTGGCCTGGAGGAAGAGGAGGAGGAGGAGGAGGAAGAAGAACATTTACATTTAATTGCCAATTTAATTAAGTGCCAATTTTGTATCTTGTAAATTGTATATATATATGTATTTATTTATTTTACCTAAAATGGGCCTAATAACACATCCTCATGTTTTGTAACCTGAACCTGAAGTGCTTCATAAATAAACATAATTTATTATATTAATATTATTATAATGATAAAAACAGCAGATCGAGTCTCTGATGGTCAGAATCTCTCTTCATCACTCGTAAAACATTTGTTAGTAAATAGTCTCACACTTCATCTTCACAAACACAAGCTCCTCCTCTTCCTCTTCCTCCTCCTCCCTGTAAACTCTCTACAGCTCTAAAAAGTGAAAAAGTGCTGGTAAAAAGAGAAACAAGCTCACAGGAAGTGTGTTGCAATCTATTTATAGATCTCTGACCCTCTCAAGTCCTGATTTCCTCTGCCATCAATACATTGATCTGGGTATCAATACGTTGATCTAGTTTGAGCCGATTCACCCGAGAGAGAGCTGACGCTCATTCAGAAAGACTTCCTGTTAAACTCGCTGCTTCCAGAAACAAGAGATTGGAGTTCGACTGTTCGGTATCTCCGGGGCCAGCGGTGCGTTCAGGGACCCCTGAGACGGTGTGTAATAGCGCACGCTCACCTGGAGCAGGTGCACGTCTCCGTGCGCGTTGCTTAGGCAGAACACATGCTCTCTCTTGGGGTGCTCAGGGACGGGCTGCACAAGGCCGTCGGCGGCCAGCAGGGCGTAGCGGGCCGAGAGCGGCCGGTCGGCGGCCGCGCTTTTACCGTGAGTCTCGTAAAACAGCAGCGAGGAACCTGAGGAGACAGAACGACAGAATAATACTGTAGTTCTTAGTCCCACGGTCACTTTATACTTCAGTTTCAACCTGAGGAGGCAGAACGACAGAATAATACCGTAGTTGTTATTCCAACAGTCACTATAAACTTCAGGTTCAAGTTAATTTTTTTTATTTAATTTTTTTAGTTTAATGAAGAGGTTATGAGGTGATGAAGTGATGAGGTGATGAAGTCAAGAGGTGATAAGTGATGAGGTGATGAAGTGAAGTGATGAAGTGATAAGGTGATGAAGTGATGAGGTGATGAAGTTATGAAGTCATGAGGTGATGAAGTGATGAAGTCATGAAGTCATGAGGTGATGAAGTCATGAGGTGAGGGTATAACGTACCTCTCAGAATGACCCAGTAGTGTCTCCACCTGCGTCGAGCCACCAGTGCCAGCTTCCTGTCTCTGCTGACGGTGATGAGAGCTTTGAAGGAGAGCCACCCGGCCCGCCGCACCGTGCCCTGCTCCTCCTCCAGCAGGACGTCCAGCTGCTCGCCCCCTCCCACCTCCTCGTCTCCATCCTCCCCCTCCCTCTCCTCCTCGCCTTCCCCCTCCTCTTCCTCTCCCTCCTCCTCTGACAGCTCTGTCCGCTCGGCTGTGCTGCTGCAGCCCGTCTCCAGCTCTTGCATGAAGTTGTCGTAGACGTTCTGCCGCTGGAGGTCGCTGCTCTGATTCTGGTTCTGGTTCAGGCTCCTGGAGGATCCACAGTGGGCTGCTGGAAACTGGTTCTGGTTGAGGTTAAGGGTGTGGAGCGGGTTGGACGACCACACGGAGCTGGTGGTGTCGCTGCCATTCGGCTCCTGAGGACGAATCATCATCAACTCTTATATTCATTACTGTTATAATAACAATATTGTTATTAATAATACACTAAAGGAACATTAAATGTCAAGCTTTAACAAAAACCTCAGCCTAAGTAATAAGCATTTACACACATTACTTTCATATGTGTTTTCTCATTTTAAATCGATCACTTCCTGTCATGTGACGATCATGTGACTCACCTGGATCCTCCTCTTCTTCCGGCTCAGACTTCCTGTCCAATCGCTGAGTCGTCTGATTCGGCTATTCAGGAAGTCCTTGCGGCCGTTCCCGGCAGCGGCGGCGGGCTCGACCCTTTGGCAGGGGAGCGTCACGGAGGGGTAACGCTGCTCCACGCCTCCCCCTGAGCCCTCCTCCTCCCGGATGACATCATCCAACAGCAGCAGCGCCGAGGCGTCCGCCGTGGTGGGGGTGGCGGGCGGCGCGTTGTGGTAAACGCCTTCCAGCGAGGAGGACGATGGGGAAGCCAGGCCGAAGTCTCTCAGGTCGGCTTGCAGGATCACCGAGTCTCCGATGCCGCTGTCCTCCGTTCGCCCAGAGGAGCAGGTGTTGTAGCCGGCAGCGGGGAAGAGGAGGCCAGAGTCGGATCCAGGTGATCGGTCCACCTGGGCGGAGAAGACTGTGTTGTACCCGCTGCTGGTGGCGGCGGTCTCCTCTGTGAATCGACTCGCCGCGCTCTGCCCGCAGACGAACACGTTGTCGACCAGCTCGCCGCCGCCCCCCCACGGCGAGTCGTACCAGGAGCCATCAGAGCTGAATGAGCTGCCTTTACTGGTGCGGAGGGAGGGTTCGGCGGTGCCGGTGGCGGCGGGGAGCCCCTGCGACTCCAAGGGGACTCCCCTGGCGTTGGTGAACTCCACCCTCATGCTGCCGTCTTTGCTGAGCAGCACCTTCGGGCTGCCGCCACTCTCCACGGACATCCTCTCGCCACACGGCCCCACACTCCCGCCGCCGGCCTCCACGGCGCCAAACCTCGGAGGAGATCCGGCTTTGGGCTCATAATGCCAGGAGGTGAACGGCCGGCCGGCGGCATGCTGGTTCAGGTAGCCGCTGCCTCCCTGGCTGCTCCTCCACCAGCTGCGAGCTGACGGCACCTCCTCCCTCCTGGAGGGGAACCGGAGCGAGCAGGAGGACTTGGCCGGAGGGACGAAGCTGCTGTGACTGTCTGTGTTTCCCATCGCAGCCTGGAGGAGGACAGGCGGAGACGTGAACTACTATCCACCTCACAGAAAACCTTCTGGAAAATACTCACATATATATATTATATTTGTAGCTTCATCAAAGACACACATGCTGCTCTTCAGAACTACTTCCACTGCTTTTGCATCGTGTATTACTACCGTGAATACTTCTAACTCTACCACCAGGACCAGATTGTACCCCCACTGACCCCCATTACTCCTACTGTCTGTGCATTGTGTTTGTATTCAGACACCTGACAGGTATGGGCGATCCCTGATATACAAGTCCTTTAAGAGCTCGATAACTATATGAATCACAATATATGCCGTGTTTCTGCTCATCCAATAAATAAATGGTCTATATTGAATAACCACAGGGTTTTGTTTACTCCTGTGACAAAATAAAAAGTACTTTCTCATTTGATTAAGAACTTTAATGCAAAATAAACAGATTTTATGGGTGTTGTTCTCTATGTAGACAATGTGATTGTTTATCTCCATGTATGACTTCATCACAATATCACGTTGAATTATCGCCTCACTACTCCACTGATTCAGCATTAGACTCCTGAAACACTGTTTAACTCTTGCAACCCTGAGGTCATTTTCAGTTGACTTTCTCGATTTGATATAATTTCTTAAATTCACCTTTTAAGGCAAGTTACATTGTTCTGACCTGCATATGTTAAAGAAGTGTTTCAGTTAGATGTCATGTGTTTTCATTGTTTCATGCATAAACGGGTGTAGCGCTTTTATTTTGAAACCTGTAATGAAGCAGGAAGTGAGAAACAGGAAGTAGGAAGTTAAGAGCTGTAAACTGCAGGGAGCATGGTCATGGCTGTGTGGCACCCCATGTTTAATCCACAGTAATCCTTCGCCTGTATTCCTCAGAAAGCAATGACTGTAAGTGTTTTATATTCTTCACGTGTTGTACAATTAGGATTAGTGACTTTTGTTAGCATGTCAAGGTGAATTGTGAACATAAGGCTGTTAATATTGATCTGCTATTCATTTAAGATGTTTTGTATTTTCTTTTCTAGTTTTACTCTGATTCAACGTTGTCAAGATGATTTGATGTTGGAAGTCAATAAAGGAGCAAGTACGCTCGCATTCCTGGCTCTTGAAAAGGAGTTTGGCTGGCTGTTTATCTACACTCACCTAAAGGATTATTAGGAACACCATACTAATACTGTGTTTGACCCCCTTTCGCCTTCAGAACTGCCTTAATTCTACGTGGCATTGATTCAACAAGGTGCTGAAAGCATTCTTTAGAAATGTTGGCCCATATTGATAGGATAGCATCTTGCAGTTGATGGAGATTTGTGGGATGCACATCCAGGGCACGAAGCTCCCGTTCCACCACATCCCAAAGATGCTCTATTGGGTTGAGATCTGGTGACTGTGGGGGCCATTTTAGTACAGTGAACTCATTGTCATGTTCAAGAAACCAATTTGAAATGATTCGAGCTTTGTGACATGGTGCATTATCCTGCTGGAAGTAGCCATCAGAGGATGGGTACATGGTGGCCATAAAGGGATGGACATGGTCAGAAACAATGCTCAGGTAGGCCGTGGCATTTAAACGATGCCCAATTGGCACTAAGGGGCCTAAAGTGTGCCAAGAAAACATCCCCCACACCATTACACCACCACCACCAGCCTGCACAGTGGTAACAAGGCATGATGGATCCATGTTCTCATTCTGTTTACGCCAAATTCTGACTATACCATCTGAATGTCTCAACAGAAATCGAGACCCATCAGACCAGGCAACATTTTTCCAGTCTTCAACTGTCCAATTTTGGTCAGCTCTTGCAAATTGTAGCCTCTTTTTCCTATTTGTAGTGGAGATGAGTGGTACCCGGTGGGGTCTTCTGCTGTTGTAGCCCATCCGCCTCAAGGTTGTGCGTGTTGTGGCTTCACAAATGCTTTGCTGCATACCTCGGTTGTAACGAGTGGTTATTTCAGTCAAAGTTGCTCTTCTATCAGCTTGAATCAGTCGGCCCATTCTCCTCTGACCTCTAGCATCAACAAGGCATTTTCGCCCACAGGACTGCCGCATACTGGATGTTTTTCCCTTTTCACACCATTCTTTGTAAACCCTAGAAATGGTTGTGCGTGAAAATCCCAGTAACTGAGCAGATTGTGAAATACTCAGACCGACCCATCTGGCACCAACAACCATGCCACGCTCAAAATTGCTTAAATCACCTTTCTTTCCCATTCTGACATTCAGTTTGGAGTTCAGGAGATTGTCTTGACCACACCCCTAAATGCATTGAAGCAACTGCCATGTGATTGGTTGATTAGATAATTGCATTAATGAGAAATTGAACAGGTGTTCCTAATAATCCTTTAGGTGAGTGTATGTTAACACTTTGGAAGTAAAACACATAGGGAGAACAGTACAGTGAAAAGTCATACTATTAGAGGGATTCATTAGCGGCAATTATGGAAGACCAGTCTTCAGAACAAGATGAAAGAGTGTCATCGGTGTCAAGATCCTCTTCTAAGTCTTCAGTGTCCAGTGCTGCTGCTAGAGCACGAGCAACAGCTGAAGCTGCACGCACCATAGCTGCATATGCTCAAAAGGAGCTAGAACTGAAAAAACAAAGAGCCACATTAGATATGGAAAAAGCTACACTAGAAGTAGACTTAGAAGCACTGGGACTCGAAAAAACAGCTGCTGCTGTGAATGCAGAGGCAGACGTTTTAGAGGCTGCTGCAGGAAGAGAATGCGAGGATATGCACAGTGCTAGGAGCAGCATCTCGCCACAGACAATCAGACAACAAACAGAGGCATATCTGCAACATCAGGCTCAAGACGATGTCTACCCCATACCTCCTCATGATACATCGCCTCCTCTTCACATTAAAGTGTCATCGCCATCAGTGAAACGGAAAGCGGTTGAATTTAAACCTGCATTCAACCATAACGTCTCGCCCACAATGCCAAGGCACACTCAGCGGACTGCGTATTTGTTGGCATCAGGATACCAGAGACACCTGCCACAGCATCCCATCTCAGACCCTCTCTTTTCCAACAAGACCAATCTGGGACAGGACCCCTCATCATTCACGCATGTGAGTCAACCAAACCATTTACCAAAGAACAAAACGCACAACTCTACCATCGCTCCAGCAGCTAACATGATAGACTTTGCCAAATATCTGGCCCGCAGAGAGTTAGTAACCACGGGGCTCAGTAAATTTGATGATCGCCCAGAGAGCTTCAGAGCATGGCAATCTTCCTTTTCCAATGCTACTCAAGGCTTAGAGCTAACAGCCAGTGAAGAGTTAGATCTGTTGGTAAAATGGCTTGGAAAAGAATCTTCTGAACACATTAAGAGACTTCGAGCAGTCTATGTTACCAACCCAGAAGCCGCACTTCAGTTGTCTTGGACAAGACTTCAAGAGTGCTATGCAAGCCCTAAAGTGATCGAGAATGCACTGTTTAAAAGGCTAGACAGCTTTCCTCGTCTCACTTCGAAGGAAAATATCAAACTCCGAGAACTTAGTGATTTACTCATGGAGCTCCTTTCTGCCAAAGAGGATGGTTACCTGGTCTTAGTTACCTTGACACGCCACCTGGTATTAAACCAATTGTAGAGAAATTGCCCCCCAATCTCCAAGAAAAATGGCTTTCTGCTGGTTCAAGCTACAAAGAGCGCTATAGTGTTTGCTTTCCACCCTTCTCTTTCTTTACTGACTTTGTACACAAGCAAGCAAAGGCCAGAAATGATCCGAGCTTTGTCTTAACAGAGAGTTTCAGTCTCACACACAAAAGTTTACTAAAGGAACACAGGTGATGCTTCAGGTGCTGCTCTACAACTCATATGGCAAGAGAATGCACAGTGGAACTAAAATGCAATGAGTGTGGGACTAACCGAAACATCACAGCCATGCATCCGGAAACCGCTTTCTCGACAGGGATGTCTCTACAGCAGAGTCGGACATCGAGCAGCGAAGAAGTGACCCTCCAGAAGTGACATCAAAGTGCACCGAGATCTGCGGAGAAGGTTCTCATTGGTGTTCAAGGTGGACTTTCTCCATACGTGATGAGAAAATGTGCAGGGACCACTGAAATGGTTGGAAGGAAAGCAGTCGGTTTCCAGGTAGAGACAGTGAACGGGGAAGCGGGTTTTGACTTACCGCCACTTATTGAATGTAACAAGATCATGAGCAACAGATTAGAAATCCCCATACAAGAGGTGGCCTTTTTCCATGCTCACTTGAAATCTGTGGTGCCGCACATTCCCAAGATAGATTCTGAAGCACAGATCCTCCTCTTATTGGGAAGAGGCCTTATTCGTGTTCACAAGGTTAGACAACAAATCAACGGGCCACACAACGCACCCTTCGCCCAGCGTTTGGATCTAGGGTGGGTGATTAGTAGGGGAGGTTTGCATGGAAAGTGTCCATAAGCCCACAGTAGCTGTCTTCAAAACTAATGTCCTGCAGAATGGACATCCATCTTTTGTGACACCATGTCAGAAACACAGCCGTGTCAAAGAAAAACCAAGCCACGGCGGGGAGCAGAGCCTGCCCGCTGAAGACAAACTTGGATTAGGTGTGTTCATTAATACAGAAAATGATAACAAACCTGCCTTGTCCTTTGAAGATGAGATATTCCTGAAAACCATGCAAGAAGGGTTTCACAGAGATGAGCAAAACAGCTGGGTTGCTCCCCTGCCATTCCAGCCACCCAGACCATACCTTCCTAATAGCCGTGCTCAAGCCCTCTCCCGCCTTCACTCTTTGAAACGCACACTGAACAAGGATCCATCTGGTCTGGCCACCAGGTCTGTGCCCGTATCACAGCTCATCAACACAATGTGGTTTACAGCAGCGATCCCCAGCCTTTTTTGAATGACGGACCGGTTTTGTGTCAGACAATATTTTCACGGACCGGCCTTTACGGTGTGGGCGAAAAATGACGTAATAAATAAGACGTAAATGATACGACCGGCATAAAGATAATTATAAAGTGCATAAAGATACAACTCACCATTACGCCAAATTAAGCCCTGAGCTTGTTTCTCTGTTACGAGCCGGTCCCATCTCGGGGTGACGGGAGAAAAAGACCGAGCCCCGACGTGTTTATGTCCAGTCTACTGACTCTACTCCGTAATTTAAACCTTTATGTGCACTCTGTAACTTCATTAAAACCCGCTTCACAAAGACAGGATGTTGAAATGGAGGCAGGGTTTAGAGCTTTTTTGGCGATCTCAGTATACTCTGCCTTGATTTTAATCCAGAACACCGAGTTGAAACGGACTTTTAAGTTTCATTTTTGGAGAAACGTATCACGGGACCTCTTGACATGTGTCAAGAGGTTACGTTTGAGGCTACGCACAGACGGATGTATCCGGTCATCTTTCACCACGGACCGGTACCGGGCCACGGCCCGGGGGTTGGGTACCGCTGGTTTACAGGACCAGACTTCCTTCACAAACCACTTCCGCCTGATACAGATCAGTCTTTTGAGATGGTGGATTCTGAAACAGATGTAGATGTGAGACCACAACTGACCACCCTTGCTACTCACATAAGCGAAGGTAAACTTACCACTAAAAGGTTCCAAAGCTTCTCCACTTGGGACTCCTTGCTGAGAGCAGTATCTTTTTTGATCCATCAAACTCGTTCACACAAGTCGGACTCGACAGACGCATGCAAAAGATGGCATCAGTGTAACAAACCACGTACTCAAGAAGAGTTGGCAAACCCTAAGCTGGTTATACTCAAGTCTGTCCCAAAGGAGGCTTATCCAGAGGAGTATGTTGCACTACAAGAGAAGAGAGCGGTCTCAAGATCAAGTGCAATCCTGGATCTTGATCCTTTCATGTGTGATGGTCTCCTGCGGATCGGAGGACATCTGAGACATGCAGCAATCGATCCTGAGGTAAAGAATCCAATCATACTCCCAAAACAAAGTCATGTCACGAAACTACTGGTGAGTCACTACCACACGAAGGTGGCACATCAGGGCCGACAATTCACTGAAGGAGCAGTCAGGGCTGCTGGCCTATGGATTGTAGCTGGCAAAAGGCTGATCAGTTCAGTCCTTCATCACTGCGTTACTTGTCGCAAACTGAGAGGAGAGCTTGAGGTCCAAAAGATGGCAGACCTCCCCCAGAACGTCTAAGCTCATCCCCACCATTCATGTACGTTGGACTGGACGTTTTTGGTCCCTGGACTGTGTTCACCAGATGCACTAGAGGAGGTGCAGCTCAGAGCAAACAGTGGGAAATCCTGTTTACATGCAGGTTGGAGACATTGTGCTACTGAAACAGAGCCAATCACATTGCAATGACTGGCCAATGGGACTGGTCGCTTCAACTCTCCCAAGCAGTGATTGGAAGGTCTGCGAAATTGAAGTCAGGACGACATCACAAGGCAAAATAAAGACATTCTTAAGGCCTATCTCTGATGTTGTTTTGGTCCTGCCAAGGGACAGTCAGGAGTCAAGTAAGGACAGTTAGATCTTAAGTGGCATATGTAAATGCCAGACGGGGAGTGTTCTCCCCTGCATATGTTAAAGAAGTGTTTCAGTTAACTGTCATGTGTTTTCATTGTTTCATGCATAAACGGGTGTAGTTGTAATGTTAACGTTAGCTTAAAGTTAAAGTACGGCCTAATGTTAACGTTAGCTTAAAGTTAAAGTACGGCCTAATGTTAATGTTAGCTTAAAGTTACAGTTAGCTTACAGTCAACGTTAGCATGAAGTTAAAGTTAGCTTAATGTTAACGTGAACTTAATAGTTAAAGTACGGCTTATTGTTAACATTAGTCAAAAGTTACAGATATCTAAAAGTTAAAATACAGCTTAAAGTTGAAGTTAGGTTGAAGTAGCTTTTTAAAAGGAAAACATTTGAATGAAAAGTCAGTGTTTTTTTATTTATTTACTTAATCAAATCCTTTTAGTTTTTTCTCCCTTTTCTTTTTTGTTGTTTCAAAATGTTACTTTCTTTCTTTCTTTTATTTGAACCTGTTCGGCACTATTTAAACACAAATATCACTTACTATACTACCCCTATACTACTACTATTACTACTACTATACTACTACTATTAATACTACTACTACTACTACTACTGCTACTATACTTCTACTATTACTACTACTAGTACTACTATACTAACACATGAAAGACATAAAAAAACTACAAACGTTTCTGAAGCTTTGACTCGTTCATAAAAACAAACAGATCAAAAGTTATGATGAAGATCAAAAAGAGTTTTACCGCTTTGTGTTTTGGTCCTCAGAGACTCAGCAGCTCCTTCATGCTCCCTCTATTCTCTCTCTCTCTCTCTCTCTCTCTCTCTCTCTCTCTCTCTCTCTCTCCTTTCTCTTTTTCCTTCTCTCTCCTTTATCCTTTCTCCTCTCTGTTTCTCCTCTCTTCTCTCTCTGGATCCTACTTACGCTCTCGCTCTCTCTCTTTCTCTCTCTTTCTCTCAGAACAGAGGGAGGGGCTTCATGAGCTTCTGCACACAGACTTTCCTTTTGTTTAAGCCCTCCTCTTCCTCCTCCTCCTACTCCTGTTTATTTTGGTTTTCTGGAATGTCAAGTAATTTTCTCTCTTTTTGTTTCTTTAAAAAATAAATAAAGCATCGATCTGAGGGGAGAGGTCCTGAGGAACTATTCTAGGTTTCCAGATTCATACAGAGACAGAAGGACAGAAGTCAACAATATTATTATTATTATTATTATTATTATTATTGATAAACACGATTTTTAGGAAAAGAAAAGTCACACGACCACAGGGAGACCATTTTAAGACAAATACAAAATAAAAACATGAAACTACAAAAGTTCAGCCTGGAGCCTGAGCGTCTCTTCTGGGTATTGAACCTATGTCCTCAGCCCTGTGAGTGACGACGAACATAAAACTAATCATTTTAAAACATCAGGCGTCTCCTGCAGAACGATACGGAGCTCTGAGGCTCATTTCCTGAGGGGTCAAAGGTCACGGACTTGAGGTACAGTGTGTTCATGGGGGGGACGCCGCCCATCCTGTCCCAGAGCGGAGGAGGAGGAGGGAGTAACCATGGCAACACAATGCACCACTGACCTCGAACGCATCAGTGACCTTTGACCTCTGTCATTGAAACAAGATGGGAGGAGCTGAGAGGAACCCTCGACAGCTGGAGCGCCGAGAAGAAGGAGGAGGAGAAGAAAGAGGAGGAGGAGGGCTCCCTCCCTCAGAACTACTTGGTCCGGTTGAGGAGGTTTGAGGTACAACTGCAGAAGTTAAACATAAAATAAAATCAACGTTGACTTGTTTCACGCGGGAATCGAACCGTGGTCTGCTGAAGCAAAATTGTTGTTAGATTTATTCTGACCCTCCCTATCTGACCCCCCCCCCCCTTTGTTTTGTGTCTTGCTGCTTCACTTTTGTCCTCTCGTCCATCTGCCCCCCCCCCCCCCCCCTCCATTCTTCCCAACAAAAGACCCCCCTCCCCCAGGAACATATTGAAGGAATTCATGAGAACTGAAATGAATAGAATGATTAAAGCGAGTTTGGGTGGCGGAATGACACCTGTTCTCTGAAGAGCAGCTTTAGTTTACACTGATTTGATTTCTCTCTTTTTCTCTCTATTTACAGTTTTTTACTGTTTTATTACGATCGATTCATTCAGAGTTGTATGTTATTTGTTTCTCTTGACTTCAGCCATCTCTCTCGTCTTGTAAATCATTCTTGAAACACTTTGAATCACATCGGATTAGTTTGAAAGCTGCTGAATAAATAAAACGGGAAGTAGAAACAAACAAACACACATTATGTGAAGTCTCATTATTATGAAACCACCTGCAAAGGAGTAGGAGGAGAGGGAGGAGGAGGGAGAGGAGGGGGGGGGGGAGAGGAGGAGGAAGGCTGGAACCAGAAGCTAGTTTCCCCCATTAGAGGAAGTGTGCCTGTGCAGATGATGGTGGTGGTGGTGATGATGATGATGATGATGATAATGATGGGCTGACTGGTGTCCTTGTCCTGGCACCGTGGGGAGTGTTGGGTTAGGTGTAGGCTTCACAGCTGCTTCCTCCTCCTCCTCCTCCTCCTCCTCGTGTTTCCCAGCATGCCGTTCACCTGCCGTGCTGGATGTAGGGCCTCTAATGGGCCCTTAATTGAATGAGGTGTGGTGTTGCAGGACTCATCCCATTGGGTCGCAGCTCAAACAAGGTTTATCTTGAACCACCAGGAGGTAACAAGCCAATAACTCACCGTTAGTCCTCAGTGTGTCAGGATTCTGGACCTCGAACCATCATCATCATCATCATCATCATTCTCCTCCTGCTCCTCGCCATCACTGATGGATCTGGGTTCGACGTGTTTCAGGACTCAAGAGGCAGCAAAGTTGAGGCTTTAAAAAAAAAACACATTGTGGGGCCCCTCAGAGGCCCTGGGTCTCAGACAGCTAAGAGCCTCTCGAAGACTGAAGTGCGTGACAGCAGATCACATTCTTCCTTTGTCCTTCAGAGTCGGGGAGCAAAGCAGAGATGAGTGCCCGTCGTGGGTCCTTTCATTCAGGCTCCAGATGCTGCTGAGGGCCCCAGAGCATCCATCAAAACCAGACTGTATGCAAGACGTATGTCCTCTGACTTCAGGGAACTTTGTGGTCGTTTTGAAGCCTCGACTTCTGCATTTTTTTAGGGACATTGACATCTTGGGTTTTTGTTTGTCACCATTTTTGTTTCTTGACTGTCGCAATCTTGCTTTTGGCCGTCGCCATATTGCTTTTTCTGTGGTCGTCGTCTTGCTTTTGGCCGTTGCCATCTAGGTTTTCCTGCGGTCTCCATCTTGCTTTTGCCTGTCGCCATCTTGCTTTTGGCCATCGCCATCTTGGTTTTTCTTCCGTCACCATCTTGCTTTTGCCTGTCGCCATCTTGCTTTTGTCCGTCGTCATCTTGGTTTTTCTTCCATCACCATCTTGCTTTTGGCAGTCGGCATCTTGTTTTTTTGGACGTTGACATTGTTTTTGTTTGTCACCATTTTGTTTTTTCTGTGGTCGCCATCTTGCTTTTTCTACCGTCACCATCTTGCTTTTTCTACCGTCACCGGCCTCGGTCAAATAGTCAAATAATTACCTCCTAACGTCTAATCCTAAGCACTTTTCCTTGACCTCTGTGGAAAACGTCACGGGGTTAAGGAAAGATGGGAAGGAGAATTCATAAGGAGTTGGGAGAAGACAACCGCGATGTTTGGCAAATCCGACTCCACTTTCACTAAGCGACGTAGTTATGACGTGACGGCAGGCGGATGTTAGTGACGTCAGTCTACAGCCAGTGGTGAAACTACAATGTTCCGAAGATGGACTACAAAATGCGCAGTTTAGATACTTCGTCCGTCTTCTTACAGTGTTGCGTCATAACGACATAAACAACCCGGTTCATAGTATTACTTTAATAACGAGGTTGGAATAGAAATGAACGAAGGAATATGAAAGTGAAACCAACGTATTTTTCACAGAGTACAAAGCTACTAAACTGTCTCTTTGTTCAGTTTCAAACATGCTGAATTAAATACGTTATCCCACAAACGATGTGTGTGATATATGTGTGTCCCTTTATGTTGTTATGGTTTATCTACATGCAGATTATAATCTGATCATAAAAATAAGCAGACAACAGTTTATGAAACACCACACAACTTGTGTTGACTTGATATGTTTTATTGTAATGTGACAAAATAGTTGATTAAAAAGATGATAATCAGAAACATGACTCAGACTGAAGAGCTCGTCCAGTTTAACTCTTTCATTAAAGCTTCTGTAACTGAAGTCAAATAAAATAAATGAGTGAGGGCTGAAGCTGCAGTTCAACACCAGAGAGAATAGCAAACACGTCAGTTTGATCACTTTACAGCAGTTTTCAGCAACGTTACGTTTGTAGTTTGCCAGCAGGTTTAACAGATTATTGAAAGTATTCCCAAATTATAGCAACGGTTATTTACATGATCTACGTTTGTCGGTCATGATCGTTTGTTCTCGTGAACGGCCAAATGATACGTCACTTTAAATGTTGCCGCCGCAAGGAATTGTGGGTCGGCATTATCTCCTTTCCTTTCGTAAAGGAAGGTCCAGTGGATCCTATGCTAAAGGAGCTAAATTAGGAAGCATTGAAGCTCCTTTCCTTTGCGTTTGGACAATTCGAACGCAAAGGAAAGGACTTATCATGGCGGCCACTTTGTTACGTGGTGATTTAAGGAGGACCCAAGAGCCACAGCAACAATTCAAAATAATAATTTATTCTAAACAAAACACAAGGTAAGGCTTCAAAAAACACTAATAATCGAAATACTAATACGAAAGGTAGAACACGGAGGAACACAGAGGAACACGGAGGAACACGGACAGGCAACATACAGTACGATCAGACAAGGGAACAGAAGACACACAGGGCTTAAGTACAAGGGGAAGGTGTGGGTGATTAGACACAGGAGGAAACCATGAGGGCAGGTGAAGGGAATGATCAGGAGACACATATGGGAGGCAGACAACAGGAAGTGCGGGGACACAGGATACTAGAGACACAAACTACAAAATAAAACAGGAAGCCATCCAACACCATGACACACTTAGGTACTCCCGGGTCACCTCACTCAGTTAGGAAGGTTCCTAACCAAAATGGACTATTCGACCGCAGCCACCATCTTGCTTTTGGCCCTCGCCATCTTGCTTTTTCTGTGGTCGCCATCTTGCTTGCTTTCGGGCGTCGCCATCTTGGTTTCTGTGCTGTATCCAATCAGTTCACCGCTGAGTCCAGGGCCATATTCCTCGTACCTGGCTTACTGAGTTAGCCGGATAATATTCAGGATAAGATGACACAGATCAGGCTTCTTGGTTCCACAAAGCAAGTTTGGAAAAATCACCATAGCAACACATCCAAATCCCTTAACCTGCTCCAGCGCAGGCTTAGTGGAATTCATTGGATAAGGTGGCCACTCCCACCGGACATAAAAGGCAGCTCCCTTCCTCATTGATGAAGGAGCGATATTAGTTATATTAGTTTTATAGGGAGAGAGTTCATCGGGATCGCCAAGATCCGTTCTCACATCATCATGACTTCCTGTATCGATTCTGCTGAGACCTCCTCGAGCCGTACATTGAACACCACACGGCCCAGCCGAGCATCGACCGTCTCACATACTGTATGCAGACTGGATCACAGAGTGTCTTACAGACTTGATCATAGCCTTGAGCTTTTTTGCAAGTGGTATATGTTTGTACAGTGTCTGCGATGTGGAGAACATCGGGAAAGCCGCTGCATGGTGTGCTGTTCGTAACATTTATTTAGCGCTTAAGAAACTTAAGGATGTGTTAATGCACTCATAATTATATGACAGTGTTATTAGTACACCATACATATTATTGTAGAAAATGATTAAGGTGGACTCATGATAAGAATTACAGAGAATCACACACAATTTCTTTTCACTGCGTTAATTGATTGAATTTCTGATTATTAATAATACATACATACTGATCCGCCCATACACATATTCAAACTCCTAGTTATATGGTAATCTACACATACATGTATATACTAGTGCTGTCAAGCGATTAAAATATTTAATCGCGATTAATCGCATTTATGTCATAGTTAACTCGCGATTAATCGCAATTAATCGCAATTTTCTTTTTTTGCATTTTAATGCTCTTATCAACATGAAAGAGTGGATTGGCTTGCTTTATTTTATTGAAAAACAACTGCCAAACAGGGCGGTACAAAATAAAATCACTGCACATTTCAGGTAAACAAGGGTTTACAAAATAAAATTATAGAGTGCACCAGGCATGAAAACGGGTCAGGGGTGAAAAAGGTGAGAAGGATATTACCCCTCTAGGAGGGTCCGGGGGCATGCTCCCCCGTAAGAAAAATTTAAATATTCCATATTTTAAAGCATCAATCTCATGCATTTTTAGATGCTTTTTTTGCCACCCTGGCAAAACTTCAGCCATGAGTCAAAAATTATTATGGCCTCCTTACTAAGTATTATGCAAGCCATTTCATGCCAGCCTGTCACTGGGTCTAACATTTACAGTATATGAGGCACAATGTGGTAAGGGAGAGCATGGCTGCCTTTGTTAGCACAATTTATATCTTTGATGCAGAGAATGCATCTGGCGAATCCCTGCCTGTTGATTTTGGAGAATACATCTCCTAGATGAAAGGACACCTCTTGCCCTTTTATTGAGACCTTGCCTTCCAGTTTTAGCCACGACCAGTTCCAGCTGCATTTCAATCCAGCTGTTTAACAATGGCTGCATCCTTCTCCCCTAACACACTCATTCTGCAAAAATAATGTTTGTGTTAGTGTTAACTTCTAGTTTAGCCTTATTCAGACCTGCCAACCTCGATATATAACCTATATATTGATAAGTCATTAAATACTCGTCATGCATTATATTGCATTGCATATAATGTGTGCTGGTCAATTAGTCTAAAATTACTTTTAGACTCATTTTTACCAGCGTACTTTGACGTCAAAATGCGTATCCGCTATGCAAATTGCGTACAGGTTGGCAGGTCTGCTTATTGATAGAACGGTGGACCACTTTACCTTCTGCCTTGTCAGTCCCCTCACCTCAAAATCTACCTCCTCAAAAACGGTAGCGTTATGGTGTGAACACGGCATAAGCTAATAATTTCCCACCGGAGCTTTAGCTAGCTGGCTAACGTTGCGTTCTCTCCTGCTGTGTTCAATGTGTTCACTCGCGCTCCCTTCTGGCACGCGCACCTGTTCGCAGTTCACTGAATATCATTCATTTTGCCGTATTGCGCTCACCATTCATTCATTTCAAACCGTAACGTTAGCCTAGCTTCCAAGCCCAAACGGCGTGCCTATTGTTTTGCTTCCGGGTGAGCTACATCCGGCGTGGTGCTCGCGTAAAAAAAAAATTTGAAAAATTAAAATGCGTTAACGCCGTTAATAAAATTGACGGCGTTAAAATTGGTTTGCGTTAACGCCGTTAACAACGCGCTAATATGACAGCACTAGTATATACATATATATAGTACATGATACATATGCACATACAGTACATATATCCTCATAAGTATATATTAATTTGTATACTTCTGCCAGCAGGCACATTTAAAGAAATATAAATCTGATTGATTTGGGTGATGAGGCACTTAAAATTAGCCGATACATTTTCCCAACACTGACACATTTAACAGATATTTTGCGATGCTTATGTCTCGCAGCGGGGGCGGTGTTATGCTGGGTTCACAGCCAACTCGTTGCGAATACATTTGATCGACTTTGTTGAACCACGTACGAGGCATAGGGCGCAGGTGGACGTTTGTGACAAATTTGAAGAAATTCATGAGAATGTGCCCTGTGAAAGCACACCTGCATTACCGCTTCTCGCCACAGGGGCCACCAAAGAAAACACAACTGTTGTGAAGTAAAACACTGACTTGATGATTCGCAGGACTCTCACATCTGTCCCATGAATATGAAGCTGGTTAGCTTAGCTTAGCACAAAGACTGGAAACAAGGGGAAACAGCTAGCATGACTGTCCAAAAACAACACCTCACATCTACTTTGTAAACATGGATTAACTAATAGCGGTGACCGACCTTTTCCGCTTATTTTTGTGTTGAATCTGACTGAGGCTCCACTTACAGAGGCACTTCTTTATTCCTGAGTCTGCTGTAAACACAGATTGTCTGAAGGCCGGAGGACAGAGCCCGGTTGGGACAAAAGGCCTGTGAGTGCGAGTCCCACCCGGCTCAGTACCACATTGTTCCAGTGAGGCGGTTACGTCAAACACCCTCATGTCTGATAGGAAGGGTCGGCACAATGTGACCTTTACTGTACGTGCAGACAGAGCAGCAAGACAACCTGTAACTTACTTAAAGATTCAGGACTCTCACGAGAACAAAGTTTCCCTTGTCGTGGCGACGGAAAGGTTAAAGCTGAGACTGAGCTCAGAGTCCCGAGAGAGAGGAAGCTTTAGCAGCTCTCGTGGTTGGTACCACCGAGCCTCGCAGGAATGCGAAAGCTTTCACTGCTAAAACCCTCCGAGGTGGACGGCAAAGACAAACCGTGCGGCGGCTTGTTGTTTCGAGGGCTGAGCGGCCTAAATGACGCTGATGAGACCGAGCAGCCGGACAGCGGCTGAGAAAACACCTCGGACGCCGGAGAGGACCAAAGAGAGCCGACCAGAGTTCTGCATCAGCGGCTCGTTGGTCACATGTCACTCGTTCCCAATCGTCTAGTTTTCAAGGTCGAAGAAGTTAATAGTGTTAGTTCAGGACGACCTAGAGCTGTAGTACCCATCCCATGGAAGCTTTTACCTGCTTCCCGTCACGACGTCGGGTTGAAAGGTCAAACGGTCACAGACCAATCAGTGAAGCGACTGCGAGAGATTTGTTTGAAGACTAGATATTTAAACTATAGCACGGCCATTAAAGGCATTAAAAACAGGACATTCGATGTTTGCGTTCAGATGTTTACTACCCAGAACTGCGGGGTGTTTGTTTACTCTCTATATAGCAGCTATTTAGACGCTCAGATCAGATCGACCGTCGGCCTCCAGCCAGACCGTCCTGGAAACAAACTGCTGCAACATCTGGCTGCCTTGCAGGAATTTCCCACACTGGTTGTAAACAACATGACTTTAACAACACACACACACACACACACACACACACACACACACACACAGAGGACATGCTGATTTCCAGAACGCCTCTGTAGGGTCAAACATCCCGTCACACACTTCCTGCCGTCGCCGTACAGAGCTTTTTTTAAATGTTTAATCCCCCCGAACAGGAAACACAACGTCCCAAATAAAAGCCTGCTGGATCTTTTATCTCATCTACTAGAATTTCAAAATCGTTTTTTAATTGTCCTTCCTGTCACACAGCCACTGGTTTCTGTGAAAGTTAACACGCAGGTTTGATGAATCTGTGTTGTTTCTCCGGGACAAATCATCACAAACCATTTTAAACCATCATAAACCATTGTAATGTGATGGTTTTAAATGGTTTTAAACCGTTGTAAACAATTTTAAACCATTGTAAACCAATTTAAACCATTGTAAACTTCCTAAACTGTAAACCATTTTAAACCATCGTAAACCATCGTAAACCATCGTAAACCATCATAAACCATAAACCACCGTTTGGGAGCTTCTCCAGTCCGAGTGCACCGTCACCAAACTAAAAACCCGCTGAGCCACAGTGGAAAAGCTCCCGATCAGAGCCAGCAGGGCGACAACATGCTGCACTGCAGTGGAAACCAAAACTTCAACGTCAGGAGCGAATCCCCCTGAGGAATGAGAGCTGGAGGGACGCGTGGAAAAGAAGGATTTAGGAAACAGGATGATACGAGTTCCAGTTTGAACAAATCCACTTCGGAGGGGAAGAGCTCACATGAGGCATTTAATAAAAAATTTGAAACAACATCACAGCTTAGCGGGAGGTCGATGAAAGAAAACGTGACCTTTACGTTGTGTTGGGGATGCAACCTCAACAGAAGGACTCCGACGTCCTTAAATACAGAACAATGAACGTAAATGTCTCACATTTAGGTCTCCGTCTGTATTTAATAGAGATATGAAAATAAAAAGGCTTTTATTTACTTCAGGCTCATGTCTGTGAAAGCTACAGTTAGAGTTTAACGGCTGTAGTTCGAGGTCCGGGCGGGGAGGAGGGCAAGCGAGGGGCTTTGCTATGATGTGGGAAAGGGAGAGAGCATTATGGGAGTAAGTGGAAGCAGCTGTTGAGGGAACCGCAGCTCCTGGTTGGTTCCCGGCTGGGTTGAGAAGCTGGTCTGGGATCAGCAGCAGGGTGACGTAGCACTGAGCTCCCACTCCGACCCCCTTCTTTCTGTGGAGAGTTAAGAAATTATGGATTCTGTAATATAGAATGTATATTGATTTCTGGGCTGCAATGTTTTCCAGCCTACATTTGTTCAAATGCAGTCTCCATTAAAAGTGTGCTGGCTGGTCTCGGATCAGCTGATGGTCCGTTTGACATCTGAGGAGAATCTAAAGCAAAGTCACTGCCAGACTGTGTACAAAGGTTGTTTTCAATACATGAGTGTAAATATGATTTGAGAGATGTTTCTAAGTTTATTGTACAAAAAGCTAAAAAAGGGATTAAAAGAAGATGTATTTTTATTGTAGAAGTAAAATTATGGAACAACGCTAAAATGGATGTAAGAACGGTCAACTCATTTTTGGTTTCATTTCAGGAGCACGGCAAAAAACAGTCAGGGTGCCTGGCTAGAGGACGGCCATCAGGCGGGCAGAAGTAATCCGGGGGGCGTGCCGGCAGGACATGGGGAGGCGGAATGGGCCGGGGAGCCGGCTGGACACGGGGGGCCGGAATAGGCCGGGGAGCCGGCTGGACACGGGGCGCAGGGGTCGACTGTGGCCCGGAGGCGGCAGCAGGGTCTGGGGCTGGCAGCGGCACAGAGGCGGTAGCGGGGTCTGGGGCTGGCAGCTGCACAGAGGCGGGAGCCGGGTCTGGGGCTGGCAGCGGCACAGAGGCGGGGAACGCCGACAGGCCAGGGGGAGACCAAGATCGGCCGCCGTGTGGAAGGAACCACTGGAACAGGCGTGGGCTGCGGCGCGGGGGCAGCAGAGGGAACCCAATGCCGACGTTGACGAGGCCCAGAGGTTCGAGCATCCGGATCGGGAACCCTGGCGGCCGGAGTCTTGACCCTCAGGCTACGGGGCCCACCGTAAGCCAGGCGGGAACCCAACCACGGATTGCACTCAGGGTCCGAAACCTGACCCTTCTGGTGGCTATGGCGACCACCGAAGGCCTCACGGGGCTCATTCACCGCCTCAAAAGCAGCGTCCATAGTCTGGTCATGGTAGCCAAGGCTGCGGCCACGAGCATCGTAAAAATAAACACGGACAGTGGTTGACCGTGGACTTGCCATCGCAAGACCGGAAAAGGGTTGAAAAATAAATAAAAAGTTGCTGGCTGGGTCCAAATACTGGTCAGATTGTTCTGTCAGGTGTGGGGTAAGGAGAGGACCCAAACGCACGAGCAACAGTTGAACGTAAATTTATTTTAATAAAACAAAACTTAGGACAGGCTTCAAAACGGGACAAACAAAACAGGACTCCAAAAGACAGGGACAAGATTACTCACGATGAGACAGCTTACGGCAGGGGTGGGCAATTAATTTTCCCAAGGGGCTACATGAGAAATTTTGACCGTTGTGGAGGGCCGAACCAATAGGCTGAACTTAATTCAATTAACTCAATATTAATGTTATTACTTTATTAAAAAACTGTAAATTATGGTTTTGAGCCGCTACTGGTAAGAATACATGTTACAATAAGGCTATGAAAATAAGTTAAAAAAATGTGATTACATTTTTAAAGATTTTTTTAAACCTTACCTTAAATATGTATGTTAAAGACCAGCAATGTATTAACTTTATACAAAAGCAATAAGTGCTTTTGATGTTTGTTCTCATGTGTAGGTAGATCCAAAGAGAACCAACATCTTCTGAGCAGGCCTCCTCATGTGTGGAAAGTTCTCCTCTTTGAGAGAAGAGAAGTGCTCTGCCATAGTGTATCAGACCGCAGGTCAGATACACTATGGCACTATCACTTGTCTTTAGTTAAACACCGATATGGAAACTGAGAAATGCTTTCTCGTTCATTAGCGGGTCACGAAATCAATATGCATTGTGGGAGATGTATATGGTGACTGTACACTGTAAAGCAGCATAGACTTTAATTTTAAGACGATCATATGCCTTTCAAGCTGTCGTGGGCCACATAAAATGACGTGGTGGGCTGGATTCAGCCCCGCGGGCTTTGAGTTTGACACCTATGCTTTAAGGCCTCGGCGTCCTCACAGGTTTAAATCTTAGCAGCGCTTTCCTAAAGGACACACACACACACACACAGTTAAGTGAAACATAATCGTGAAGAGTACCCGCGGGAGGGCGGGGTCCTTCAGCTGGACCAGCACCAGCAGGACCAGACTTTCAGTCTTTTATACGTCAACTTTGCTACATTTATTATTTATACATTTTTATTATTATAAGTTATTTTGTAGATTAATATTTTATAATCAAAACGTATTACAAATAAATCCTTCTTTTTTTAATGCAGAACTTTTACTTGAAGTATTTCTACAATATGGTATTAGTACTTTAAGTGAGTACCACCAGAGTAAAGTGGCTCTAGAGAACAAATCAATAATTATAACTTATGACGCATCCAGCCCTCTGCTGCCTCCTGTCGGCTATACCCGTTATTACAACAAAAAATATTAATGGAACACAAAGGAGACAGAAGTAAAAACTAAAATAATCATTAAAACAGAAAACAACATGTATCAGGTTTGTAAACTGAGTGTAACGACTCTGCGTTAACCCCGTGAGTCTCAGGCAGCACAAAGGCAACCCACTGCGGATTTGCGGTTAGTCAAATGCTTTATTGTTTCTGATCAGCTGTGTGGTCCCGGCTGTCTGGTGTGCGCTCTCGGCCTTGCCTCCGAGCGCACCCGCCTGCTTGTCTCTGACCTGTGGACTCAGCTGTTTCGGCTACGTCCTCTGCTCACCACCCTCTCCCCGTTCATCAGACGCTACTCCTGTTTTAACGGGGAGACACACACACACACACACAATTGCCCCCAGCTGAGGCTGATACGACATATAAGTTAAACCAATACACTGGCTCCAACACAATATATATATATATATATATATATATACACAGTACAATTGACAGTGCTAACGCAACACTTAAAGAGTCGAATTTAACACTGAGTCAGTGAACATATGGTCCCTATCTACAGAGTGTTAACCCCATCCGCCCGAGTTCCCCCCCCCCCCCCCCCCCCCCGATTTTTCGATAATGAGGAAGTGGTTTCAAAATACTGAAACGCTTCTAAATCATCAACCACAGGTCCGATTTAATACATTTAAACGGCTAAAGTACTCTAAACCCTTGTGAGAAGAGAAACGATGCACTACATTTAACAAAAAAGATCGTTATATTTGTATAATTACGTAATAAAGTAAAGCTCCTCAACATGACTGAGCGATTATAACGTTTCACTATTTAGCTAATTTAGTACCCCTAACAACGACGTTAGGAGTAACCGTAGAGACTGTGCGCATCTTCCAGTAGTAGTGGGATCACTGTGTGTAAAGTATTGACGTCGCGATCAGCGAGAAAGCAACGACTATTTTTCTTCGATTTCTTCCTCGGTGTTTCGAGGTACTACAGTTTCATCGTTCCTCACGCATCTGAAAGCGCGTCAGATGACACAAGCGGAAGCAGACGGTCATTTTAAATGGTGTTTGTTTATGGTGCGACGAAGATTTAGGTAAAATTGGCTCATTTCTTTATTTCTGAACCGAAAAACATGATTTTTGGACTGGAAAGGCTTAACATGTCATTGCTTGTGTTGATTGTGATTATTATTGCATATTTGGATGATTTAGGTCTTAATCTTTCTAAAGAGGTGCAGTATTACTCTGGGACATGATGGGAAGTCACCAAAAATACAATTCAAAAAACTTGGGGCGCGACCGAGGACTAATTTTTTGATCAGATTCTTGACTTTTGATCAATTTATTTTTATTTTTAAAGGCAAGGAGTTGCTGATTCTTTAGAGATCAAGGACAATAGGGGCTGGTATTCATATCAAGGTCATATGAGCTGTAGAACACCTGTAGAAGCCCTCGGGTATCCCTATTGGGGGACCCTAGGGCTGATGAGTTACACTGAACCATAGTGTTAACATTTTACACTACACTACACCGAGAAGTGTTACTCGGATTTTACACTAGGATGTAAATAACACTTAGTAGTGTTATTTTCATTTGACTCTAAGACTAAATATTACTCTTCATTAGTGTTAGACCTATTTAACACTAAGTGTTAAACTTAACTTTACCATGTCCAGCTAACACTTAAAACAATACAACTAAAACATGTCTGCAGGGGAAAAAACAACAAACACCAGTATATCAGATCTTAATAACAATTTATTAAAAATAAAAACATTTTAGTTTAGTTGCATACAATGTTAATTTATGTTTATGAGATGCCAGTGTAACTCCCGTCCGTCAGACCTTTCGTCGTTGTAGTTCAGACAAAACCTCTCCACCAGCTTTCTTAGCCAACACAGATTTGCTGTGAAACGATAGAGAAGAGGACAAGACAATGAAATTAAATATGAAATGATCTTGAAGAAATGACTGTAAATACAAAGGTTGACATTGGTTTTTTTAAATGAGGCAATCCCCAAAGGAATTACACATCAACTTACCTATTTGGCATCTTGATGCTCCCTCTGCCTTCTGGAAGGGTTGACGTATCCTCAGCAGCCTGAGAGGTGCAGCACTGCAGCTATAAACACACGAGAGAGGACTGACTGTCAGTAGACAGCAATATAATGCTCACGTTACTTTAAAAAATGATAATTCAGTTGAACTAGACACAAAATAAACGATTGTATGCAGTAACTGATTCATATGAAACTAATTAGCTTTAAAGTTAATCCCATGCAGTGCCCATGCAGTCAAAGGAGCATTTACAGTGTTTGTTGTTTTACTGTCCTCTATGCACATTAAAAGCCCCATGGCATTTTTTAGGATTCTGCTCAAAATAACATACCCAAACTAAAAAGGGTGTATCTCTGCAACCACAAGGCTATTTGAATAATTTTGGTGTTATAATAAAGGCAACCCATGTGAACTTTTGTTCAGATGTGTAAATATTAGTATATATGTTACTGGTTAAGAGTAAATAAAGATTGAAACACAGCAAAAATAGAAGTTTCAAGTCCGCCTATAAAAAAAAAGCACTTTCAGGATGATTATCTCTTTGAAATGATGCTTCACTAAGGTCAAATCTCCCAAATCATAGCACAATATGTGAACAGTCTCTCTGCAAAGTTTGACTTTGAAAAAGTGAAGCAGAACAAAGTCAGAGAGGTAAAGTACAGAGAGAATTCAGGCGAGGTTTCCAAAATTTGCATTTGGGCACATTTGCGCATATTTGCGCGCATCTGTGACATTTGAATTTTTTCATGTAGCAAACCTTATATTTCACTTGTATATTACTTATGGTGTTCAATACACTTATATCAGTGTGGATTTACTGGGGAAAATGCATTTTTTTCTTCTTCTAATAAACAAAGGTAGGCAGCATTTGCTGACTCAGCGATTCATGTTGCTGTGTTCTTTGGTTCATATCTCGGTGATGCTTTGGAGCAGAGGGATTTGGTGAATAGATTTGGAATATGTGTGGAATTGTCTTGCTTTTCGCCATCTGTTTTTTTCTGATAGCACCGAGCTACGGGTTGCTAGTTCTGGAAACATGCCGAGTGGGCTGACTCATGACAAAATTATGACTATGATATTTTAATAATTATTTTAGTTGGTGTTTGAGTTGTGTTGAAATGGCTGACTAATTATTGTAGCCCAGGTTCTCTTGTTTAATGTGATGTGTAACATCAATATATTTGTTCATGATTATTGTAATGTTTTACACAGTTTAACTAAAATGTGTAAAATGGAACCTACATCGGGTCTGCAGGACTTAAAGGGTTAAAACAATACAACACTGTCAATCCTCCACATTGAGCAGTAGCAGCAGCAGTGGCCAGTAGCAGCAGCAGCGGGGAGCTAGCTGCAGCGCTACTGTTTCATAAGTGATTTAGAGAAACTTACCACAGTCTTTCGAGAAGTGCAAGATGGCGCAGTGAGGAGACTCCTGATCCATTTGTGAGGAGCCTCACAGAGTACAGAGTACTTTCCAGAGTATTCTACGTCTTGTAGCAGTGTACAAATACATCAACACTGGGGTTTGTTTGACTGACTGTTGTTGTATTACTCTGAAAGAGTAAATGTACTTTGACACAGCATGTTTACACTGAAAAGTTTAACTCTCATTATTTACACCAACACTGGGCAAGACATTGGTAGCAATTACTCTTGACGTTGTTGTAATAACTCTGGAAGAGTTCATACACTTTGACAATGCATATTTAACACTGGGGAATTTACTGTGTGTGTATATGTATATATATATACATGTATATTTCCAAACAGATGAATAAAGGCTGAACGAGGTCTGTAAACTACAAGTGATCTACGGGTCGGATCCAACAGGAAGTCACTGTTTCTGTGGCTTCCTGTTTACTCTTCAAAGGTGTTATGAACGCCTTCCTGCTTCCTGTCAGCTCTTGGCTTGTTTCCAGTGTAGCTTCTAGAGCTCTGCAGTCTCCCTCGTAACAACATCATGCAATCAGCTGCACGGTTACAGAAGCAGAAGATCATAAACATCGTCCATCAGATATGAAGACAAAGATGAGTGTAAACGCATCAGAAACTCAACATGACCATCGTCATCATTATGAGTTTAGAGATCTAGATTTGTTACAACCTTTCAAACCAGTGGGCTTTAATGTCATAGCATTTATGTTAAAATATCAAACACATGTTCTGACTGTCATTTATTTAGAGATGAAAACATTTAGGAAATATTATCAAAAAAATGTATGCAATTCAAATCATAAAATATATATAATAAATGTTTTTCACTCCTGCACCAATGTCGTTAAACCATGAATGGAACAATAAGAAAAACAAGAAAGAAAAGAAAAAGAGCAATATTCAAAATCAATAAAAACCTAAATGAAACCAAGTTATTCTAACAGACGGAATTCAATAAAAGACAGAATAATAGAAAAAAGTACAATCATCTAAAAGAATTGAAGACCAGAATAGAGTATGATTTAAAAAAAGTAACATGGCGTCAAACTTGAGGCTTCAAAAGGTCCACAAACCAACACAAGACTTCTTATCAACAGTCTGGGGTCCTTTTCAGGAAGGTGGTTGACCAACGAGTCCACCGCCGGTTTAACTGCCATAAATATTATTTATGTCATTATTTAATAGGCTTGTTTACATATTATTATTTGTACAACTTGTTTCCTTAATATTGATTTTGTTTGTATGTACATGTGATAGGAACTATCTTTATGTACTATGTTGTGCTGGGACGCGTAGTGGTGACAAGCTCCTGAAGACATGTGCAGCGGTAGAAGTTTTTAGTACTCCGCTAAAAGATTTAAGTCAAAGTGACAAAGTGTTAATTTCTCAAGTATTATTGTTTTCCAAGTGGACCCATTTCCTTCTCAGTTGTGTGCAGCCAGCCAGGCATTATGTTAATGATTCGGCCCGCATATTTATGTGCAAACAGTTTATTGTGTAACGTGAACGCCAACTTGTTTTGTATGTTGAAACGTATTTAAACAGTTTGACGGTGGATTGATGACGCTGGTGTTGACAGAGGCACGTTGAAGAATAAATCCATCAGTACCATAAGAAACAAGGTGTTGTGTATTTCCTGGAGGGAATGATAGCCGGTTCTGTTCATCAGGATATGAACGACCGAGCAGGTTAGGGCATCAGTGACAGAAACGGAGGAAAGCGTACTTTCAGCTGCTTTCAGTCAGCGGCTTGAGTTTGAGGCGCTGCCTCAGCCGGACGGCACAGAGACACCGAGGAACCGGCCTTCAGGAACCCAAACCCGGGGTAGAGGGGTTCGCTGTATGTGGTGCTGAAGGTGTGGAGGAGGATCCACTTGTCCACGGAGACGCGGAAGAAGGACAGAGTGCCAGTGGGATGGTCCATGTACACGGCTACTCGGCTCGAGATAGAGGAGGAGGAGGAGAGAGGGAGGTCTGTTTTTTTGTTATTGTGCCAGGCTGAGTAGCAACTGTCAGAGCAGTTGAGAACCCACGACTGATCGCTCCCTCCAAACCTGCTGTCACATCTAGCTCCTTTCCTTCCGATTTCTTTGTAACTCACGGCCACATGAACACATCCTTCCCACTCCACCTCCCAGTAAGAGCGACCAGTCAGACCAATTCTGCACAGCAGCTGCTCCGTGCGGTCAAACCTGAGTGGGTGATCATGTGACCTTCCTGTTGCCGTCAGACAGCTTGAGCTTTTTGTTTGCTGTGTTCGGGACCAATGTGAGTTTACAGGAGTCTGATGAAGAGAAAAAGACTCTGTGGTTTAACTTGTTGACACAGCAACAAACACAGACATCTACGGTCTCATTTCATACTATGAAAGCAGAGACATGTAATAACTGTACTGAGCGGGAAACGAGTTAGAGTTAGAATTGACTTCAGACCCCCGAAAGCCTCAACAGCAACATTTCCATGGGTCTCTAAAATCACAAGAATATTATTTCTCACTTACAATTGTCACTAAAAGTTCTTTTAAAAGCGCGCTGATGCAGTTTTCATTATTCAAATGAATGAAGTGAATGAAACAACCAGCCGGAGACACAACTAGTTGCAAAGCGAGTCGGTCTTGTGGCTCTAAACTGACCCCCTTTGGGAAAATTTGATCCAGTGTCTTTCCTGAGAACCGGATTAAAGCGTCTCTCCTCTTCTTGAACGGCAACGAGAAGAAGTTGAAGAGAAAGGCGGATGTGCTGGACTACTCTGTTGCAGGACGTAGTTATTGCGAGTGATGTGAGTGCAAAGTGTGTACAGCCATTGCCAACAAGTATTCTGCACACTGGTTGGCAACCAATAGGATGAATTTGCAGTCTGAGGCGACTTAATAGAAATTTAAAGAAAGAAGTTCCATGCAGTCAGCAGGCCTACACAAAGAAACCAATCCACATGGCATTTATTAGCCCATATTAGTAAAGTGACTTTGACTGTGTGGAATTGGGAAAGGCACCCACATTTACAACCAGGTTTAAATATTGGAGAATGTGCCTTATGACTCCTATACATAGTTCTGAGTATCGTAGACTTTTAACTCTGCTGAAGGGTTGACTTCTGTCTGCTCATACCTGAGAGTCTCCAGTGTGGATCCTTCAGTCCAGCAGACAGCAGTTCCCTTCCTGAGTCTCCTGGATGATTGTAGCTCAGGTCCAGCTCTCTCAGATGGGAGGGGTTGCACCGTAAAGCTGAGGCCAGAGAAGCACAGCCTACACCTGCGACCTGACAGCCTAAAATACTGGAGATATATTAACACAGTCACATACAAATCAATAACACAGACTGAACAACTTTGCGTTTTTATTTTGCAATAGTTTAGAGAAAATCCACTGAAGTTGTAGAAATACCTGGCGGACACATTTTCAGTTGGTCTGTTGCATGTATGTATGAGACCTGGAAGAGAATGTGATTGTTGTAGGTCTGTTGTATGTGTGTTGTGAAATTGGACATTTTCCCACGGCACATCTGACGATCTCTCACAGCACACTGGTTGAAAATCACTGATCTAGAGATTCGGTGACGGAGTGGGTCAAAAGGCACAACCCTGGACGAGTCCATTGTCCACTGAGAATGTGCTTTAAACAAGAACCAGAAGGCTCTGATAAATGGCTGCAGTGTGACAGTGCCATCACATGCTACTCCAGGAGAGTCCCATAAGTCCACAAAACCATTGTAAACTTGAGAAGCAAACTTCCATCACACCTACTGCCCAGTTTCCTTGCAAAATTAAAAAGCTTGACCACCGCTCCATGACCCATATCTGAGGTTTGTCAATTGGTCTCTTTGAGACTCTTTTCTAGCACGTTGGAATAAGGTTTCCCTGTTTTTAAACATGGGAACCACGGCATCAATCTGGCACGTGTCAACCAAGACAGCTTTCAGCACCTCATTGCCCTTATGGACATTGAAGTCCCGCAGCAGAATTATAGCATACCCCTGGCTAGGGACACCCCCCAAACCTGGTTCTAAGTGGGTTCTGTTTTTGTTTCCACCTCCATCAAAAGAGTGAAATGTCTGCGGTGCAGAAGGTTTTGTAGCGACAGGACCAACAGGAGGAGGAGTTTGGGGAGGCCAAGGAGAAGGACTTTCGGTTGGCCTCAAGGAGGTTCTGGCAAACCATCCGACGGCTCAGGAAGCGAAAGCAGGGCCTACCCCAGGCTGTTCTCAGTGGGGCCGGGGGACTGCTGACCCGGACGGGGGACATCGTTGGGCAGTGGAAAGAGCACTTTGAGGAACTCCTAAACCCAGCTAACATGTCCCGGTGTGGATGAGATCCGCCTGAGATGCTGAAGGCGCTGGACATTGTTGGGCTGTCTTGGCTGACACGCCTCTTCAATGTCGCATGGGGGTCGGAAACAGTGCCCATGGACTAGGCAGATTGGAGAGTGTGCTCGAACTATCGGGGTATCACACTACTCAGCCTCCTGGGGAAAGCTTAGTATGCCAGGGTGCTGGAAAGGAGGCTCCGACCGTTTGTCAAACCTCAGATTCAAGACGAGCAGTGCATATTCCGTCCCAGTCGTGGAACAGTGGACCAGCTCTTTACCCTCGCAAGACTACTGGAGGGGTCCTGGAAGTTTGCCCAACCAGTCTACATGTGCTTTGTGGACTTGGAGAAGGCTTTCAACCGGACGTTCCCATTGGGTGTTGGCCTCCGCCAGGGCTGCCCTTGATTACCAGTCCTGTTCGTGACTTTCATGGATAGGATATCTAGGCGCAGCCGGGGGACGGAGAACGTTAGGTTTGGGGGTCTCGGGATCGCTTCTCTGCATATATTATAATAATTGTTCCCTATTAGCTTATTTTCTCATTGCACAGCTCCTGTGTTCCTCTGTTGCTCTACCTGCTGCCTTCAGCCTGCTGCGTGGCATGGCGCAGCTGCTTGTTAAGGGTCTGCTCATCCAATCACATTTCACCTCTGTTTCTCTATGGAATCGAGAGCTGGTTAAACTACATGGAGATGCCTGCTAGCATTATGAAATGTGTGTTTGGCCACAGGGCCCGCGTGACCATTAAAGTGCGCTGTGATCGGTCACAAGGAACTCCTCGGGGACAGCCAAAATCTCATCAACACCACGAATGAATACGGCCAGTTGAGCAATATCTCTAGTAATGTCAGCGCTCCAATCCATTGCGACTGTGGCGCTACATGTCACCCGCGAGTTGAGGTAATTCTTGGTTGCGACAGCCAATCACCTTTCAGTCTGCAACCACGATTCAACCAGAATTCAACCACAAAGTCTCCGCTGTGGCCAATCAGCACTCGTATCGCAACCACGAAGTAACCACAATGACCAATCGACGTCGTCGACCTCACAGAGGCTCACGATGATTAACGAGAACTGCCGAGTACGATTGTTTACGTCTGGTCGACGTTTGGAGAGTTCAACTGCGAGGTCACGAACGTCATGGAAATTTACGGACAATGACCAGAACGGCCAACTGATTGTTTGTCATCTTTCCAAACAACATTTCGAAAAGTAAGTGAATTTCAGTTTCCTTAAGTAATGTGTTACCAAGGGGATTTCCAGTGCTGTGAAATCGGGCCTGATCCTGCCCCGGGCCCTTCCCCGGGTCCTGCCCCCGGTCCTGCCCCCTGCCATGGATTCATGGCTGCCTGGAACCGGTCCTGCCTGCTGCCATGGCCCTGCTGATGCCCCCCTCCCCCCTCCTCTCTACCGCCTTCTGCTTCATGGATCGTGGATTATCTGGATCATGGACCATGCCTACTACTCATTATATGAATAATTTCTGTCATATTCATTGAATGTGCTGTAACTACGCTATTCATTCTGGCCACATGACATCTATTGCTTCTGTCCATCCAGGGAAAGGGATCCTCCTCTGTTGCTCTCCCTCAGGTTTCTTTCCTTTTTTCCCTGTGAAAGGGTTTTTACTATCTTTTTAGGGGAGTTTTTCCTGATCCGATGTGAGGTCCCGGGACAGGGATGTTATGTGTACAGATTGTAAAGCCCTCCGAGGCAAACTTGTATTTCTGATGTTGGGCTATATAAAATAAACTGAATTGAATTGAATTGTAACATTTGAACACGTACCTGCTATGCCTCCTGTCCCCAAACACCGGTGGCTGATGCAGGTTTATGCCCAGGATGTCCTGCAAAGGCTGGATGACATCAAGGCCACCATCACTTCACAATATGGTCGGATCTTGAAGATGGATTCCACCAAAAAGGTGTCCCGAAAGCTTGCAGGACACAGCTATGGCACGGCTACCTGGGCATGCAATATTGGTAATGAGTATGGACAGGTGATCATGTCCTGGCTCACTACCAGCGAAGGTTTTGGCCGATGATAGAAGGCATAATTACAAGATACAGAGTGGCTGGGGTGGCTCCTCCTGAGGTTTTATATGTGGACAGAGACTGCTGCGGTAACACTCTTCTGAGGAGGATGTTCGAAGAGTGGGATAAAATGATTATCCGGTTAGATGTATGGCACTTCATGCGGCGATTTTCTGTGGGTTGCACCACTGACTCACATCAACTGTATGCTACCTTCATGAGTCGCCACAGCCATTGTATGTTCATGTGGGACCAAGATGTCATGAAGGCCCTGAAGGAGGCAAAGCGTGCAGAGCTAGAAGCTGCGCAGATGCATCCATCCGAGACTGACGTGATGCGCTCCATCAGCCGCAATGAATTAGGCCTGCATTGCAGGAGAACTACGCGTGGGACCCGGGAGACCCAGGATCAGATTAAGCGCCTTATCCAGACCTTTGATGGAGAAGCTGGTTGTGACACTCTCGGAGTCCCGCTCATCAACTCGGATGACTGCCACTTCAACTTCAACTGCCCGGATGAGCGAGATCCAGAAGTCCCAGTGGAAGCATGTGGCCTGCATTCAGGATCCTCCAGGTGTGCAGCTCTACACACAGACAGGAACCTCAGTGAAAGGAGGGCGCCGCCTGCCGACCTTCCGCTGTGCTAGAGGTTCCACATCCCTCGAGTCATTTCACCTGCACCTGAACCAATTCATCCCAGGTAAATATGTGGATTATTTTTCTCATCCCATTACTTTTAATTATTTATTAATCAGTATAATACTACATTTATTATAATAACAGCTGTTTGTATGGTCTCAGACTTTATTATCATTTTTTGTAAATTTCTTAATTTACTTTACAGGTACGCTGGCAAGTGACACCTTCTTCCAGGCGTATCTTTTGGATGGACTTTCGAGGTGGAATGAGGACCGGGCTGTGGCAGCAACTACTGATGAGCAGCAGCCACATTGCTACAATCATCTCCTCCGTCATGCTGCAAATGCTCTTGCAGAGGAGGTTCTGGGCGAGAAAATCATCCCTTATGTCAGGCCAAGAAAATACACTGGTAGATAACTATTATATTTGTTGTTGTTTTTTCACAATTTAATTCAAATCTACAGATACCAGTTTACCACTGATAATATCTTGGTTTATCTAATTGTTTGCCAATGTTTTTTATGTTTTACAGATGAGCTTATTGGAGTTGAATACTTGTACCAGCAAACTGGTAAAGTCTTATAGGACTACAAGTTGGCCATAGAAGAGTCAGAGACCGCTGATTTTTCTGTAGAGGCGGATGAAGTTTGTGCTGAACCTGAGGAGTTTCAAGACATCACTCTCCCCACATTTCATATATTCAGAAGACCGGCTGCCTCTTCACAAACATCAGTGTCTGCACCGTCTGTTGTCCCATCTCCAACTCCGTCAGCAACCAGCTCAATGGCATGCCTGTCTGTGGTCCCTCCATCTCCATCTCCAATGATATCTCTTCCAACCAGCTCCCTACTTTTACCACTGTCTGTGGTCCCTCCATCTCCATCCCCAGTGACATCTCCTCCAACCAGCTCCAGCTCCCTGCTTTCATCCCTGTCTGTGGTCCCTACACCTCCATCGTCAGTGGCATCTCCTCCAACCAGCTCCACTTCACATGATGTAGGGATCGTACATTTACATGTTTGGAAACAAAATCAGGGTTGACTGCGCTCTTATAGGATTAAAGGTGTTCATTGCTGCTATCAAACGTTCTAAAATGATTTTTCTTTGTAGGATTGTGTTGGACCTGACAATATTGAGGTTTTGGAGCTGTGCAGAACTTGGCAGATTTTTTGCTTGGCCTCAGAGAACACCGTCTTGCCTTGACTTGGGAAGAGTGTGCCCAGATCATCACCCTGTGGCAGGAGTTGGCTGAGTTTGACAAGAGGAAGACCACTTACCCACCACGTCACAAAACGAGTCTAAAGCAGGGACGATTCAAAGCAACTAAAAAGATTGTTGCACCAGGTGTGGAGAGCACGAGAAGGTCTGTCTAAGGAATTATCATATTAACCAAAACTAATATAAATATTGTATCAAGCTTTATTAGTTTAGTCAAGTTTATTAAAGGATCTCCATTAGCTGACGCCTTGACACATATAATAGTAATCTAAACGATAACAAAGAAATATTCATAAAAAAAAGAAAAGAAAATATTATATTTAGAATATGTCTTCTCATGTTATTTTCAGGGCTTTTATTGGGGCGCACAGTCCCGCACAGTGGCCTGACTGCAACAGAGTGGTGGAGGCCATCTTCACAAGGCTGTGTGACCTTTATAAAAATGGTGTGCGCTGTGACGGAGTGAGGGTGTCGCACTTCCAAATGGTGACACATATTTACAAGCACATCAGAGAGTGGATCATCACCAATGCGAAGGTGATGACTGAGACCACCTTGCAGCTCCCGGAAGTGAATGCTGCAACAGTCACACAATGGTTATTATATGAGCATGCTTCATACACTTGTATTTTAGGCAGAGCATGTTTTATGCATTGCTTTAATTGGTTAATTTTGCATTCCAGCTGTAATCTGTTTTCATAACATGATGGCTGACACTACAAATTAAATGAAAATCTAAATTAAGTATCTATTTTACAAAAGCAATAATACACAAGAGGGTGTGATCAATGTGATCACAGCTTTGTCATGCTGCTGCATCATAGTCGTGATCAAATAGCAATTGATCACTCTTGAGTATTATTGCTTAAAGATACATTGTGTGTAGCATTTTGTGGGATATATTAGTAGAAATTGAATACTCAGCGACTCACGTTACCACAGTCTTGGAAAAAGAAGAGTGAGCAAAGCGGTATTCAGCTGCTTGCAATCTGCTTATTAATATTGGTTGTTTTATGTTTTTTCCCAGGTTCAGCAGGCGTGGCAGGTCACTGGCAACCCTGTCTCCTAAAAATTACGTTCCCCCAGAACTAAAACGCATTCTCAATTACGTTTGACCAGAAATGTATCTCCTCCCTGATTATGTTTGTGTTTGACGTATTACAAATACGTTGATTATACACGTACACGTTGATTATACACGTATACGTTGATTATACATATTTTTATAACGTAATACGTTTATAATCGCGTGTTTGTGTTATTGTTTTCTTGCTTTCCCGCTGAATTTAAGCATATTTTTATTTCTAAACTCTGCGGAGGAAAAGAAAAAGGATTCCCTCAGTAGCGGCAAGCGAAAAGGGGCGGGGTGAGGCCGGTCTGAAGACCGCTTGCCCGCTGTTGTGAGGCCTCTGCCGCGCCGGGTCCGGTCTTATCTGAGTCGGGTTGTTTGGGAATGCAGCACAAAGTGTGTGATAAACTCCATCTAGTGCAGTAAACCACTGCAGTCAACTCAGCAGACACTCAGATCTCTGTGGTCAAATCAGCTGCAGCAGAATATGGCGTAAAAAATATTCAAACGGGCGGAAAGAGCCACGGGACAAAGCATCCGGTTTTCAAAATATATATGTTTGGATGTGGTCAGAACATTTCTGCCCACATCCAAACATCTTAACTGTACTGGTCATACAGAAATGTTGTAATACGTCAAACACAAATGTACTGCCAGGCAAGCCACCAGTTTCCACCATTTGGAAACTGGTACTGCGAAGAGATGACACTCAGTCTTTCGATGAATGGCGGGCTATTCTGAAGGAAGGTTACCAGAAAAAAAAGCCAGGGAATGAAAACCCTCCAGCATCATAATATGTTTGGAACTGTGTGTGTGTTTTTACATGTGGATGAAGTGATGAAAGGCTGCTAAAGATGCAACGGGCGTACATAATTTATTATCACTATTGTTATTATCATCGTGTTGCTGTTGTTGTTTCAACGATGTATAATACTAAACGTTTGTTTTCGTCACTTTGTTATTCATGTTGCACTTTACCTTTCATTACATTACATTTTATTGCACCTTTTAGGTTATTTATGCCTTAAGTCATTTATTTTACACTTTATTATTATTATTATTGTTGTTGATGTTATTGTTGTTTTTCTATATATAACAAATATAAAACCGACCTTTCTGTGTTTATAACTTCATTAATCATCTTCTTACTATTTATTAATATTATTATTTAGTTATTACAACTTCACTCAAATTAAAAATTTTAATCTCTACCCAAGAAAAGATTATCTGCTTCATCATCATATAATAAGTATAATTAAACGGGTGGACAGTAACAAAGTACATTTGCTCAAAATTGTAATTAAGTACTGTACTTAATTACAATTTTGAGGTACATGTTCTTTACTTGTGTATTTACATTTCATGCTTCTTTATACTTCTTGTCCACTGCACAACAAAGGTAAATATTGTACTTTCTACTCCACTACATTTTGTTATATCTTTAGTTAGTTAGAAGATTCAGATTAATAATACAAAATATAATCTACTTTCCAACAATGCTTAAACATAGGCCTACTTAACATGTATATGTTATTTTAGTTGTTGACATACATATTTCCTGATGAGCACAACGAGTCAAAAATAGGCCACGAGTGAGATTCGATACCACAAACTCAGGGCGTATTTCTGGTCATTTTTGGTTGGTTACATAGACTGATGCGCTATTTTCTGTAGAACACATAAGGTATGTATAGAAGGCACAAACTCAGATTATGTAATTACATATTTATATCACAGGCAATGAATCAAATTCAGAATCAGAATTGATTCTTTTCCAAGTACGTTGCACATTTACAAGCAACGTAGTCGGGAAAAAACATAGAATAATAAAACAATTAAAATAATAAAAACAATAAACATTTTATTTTGCACAATTCAAACAATAAAACAAAAAATCATAACACAAAATGAATATCACAGTGCAGGAAGAGACAAAAAGCCTCCACCTATATAATATTTAAAAGCCTCCACCTATATAATATTTAAAATTTTACAAAATGACAAACATAAATTGAAATATGCATAAAATAGACAACAAAAGCTCCCTCCTGATGTCCGAGCTCCTTACCCCATCTCTAAGGTTGAGCCCGGCCACCCTACGGAGGAAGCTCATTTCGGCCGCTTGTATCCGAGACCTCGTTCTTTCGGTCACGACCCAGAGTTCGTGACCATAGGTGAGGGTTGGAACATAGACCGACCAGTAAATGAACTGACCAAGACTGACGGTACAGCGCCTGTTTTACTGCTGCAGACGCACCGATCCGCCTGTCGATCTCCCGCTCCACCTTACCCTCACTCGTGAACAAGACCCCGAGATACTTGAACTCCTTCGCATGGGGTAGGCAGTTTGTCCCCACCTGGAGGGAGCAATCCACCGCTTTCCGGCAGAGCACCATGGCCTCAGATTTGGAGGTGCTAACTCTCATCCCTGCCGCTTCACTCGGCTGCAAAACGCCCCAGTGAATGCTGGAGGTCACGGTCCGAGGAGGCAAACAGGACCACATCATCCGTGAACAGCAGAGATGTGATCCCGAGACCCCCTGAACCGGATCTTCTCTGCCCCCTGGCTGCGCCTAGATATCCTGTCCGTGAAAGTCACGAACAGGACCGGCAGCCCTGGCGGAGGCCAACACCCACCGGGAATGTGTCTGACTTACTACCGAGGATACGAACACAGCTCCTACTGCAGGCGTATAGAGACCGGATGGCCCGTGCCAACGGGTCCGACACCCCATACTCCCGCAGCACCCCCCACAAAAAACCCCGAGGGACCCGGTCGAAAGCCTTCTCCAAGTCTACAGAGCACATGTAGACTGGTTGGGTGAACTCCGAGGACCCCTCCAGTAGTCTTGCGAGGGTAAAGAGCTGGTCCACTGTTCCACGGCCGGGACGGAATCCGCACTGTTCATCTTGAATCTGAGGTTCGACAAGCGGTCGGAGCCTCCTTTCCAGCACCCTGGCATAAGCTTTTCCCGGGAGGCTGAGCAGTGTGATACCACGATAGTTCGAGCACACTCTCCGGTCCCCCTTCTTGAAGATGGGAACCACCACCGCGGTCTGCCAGTCCATTAGCACTGTTCCCGACCCCCATGCGACACTGCAAAGGTGTGTCAAGCCAGCCCAACAATGTCCAGCGCTGTCAGCATCTCAGGGCGGATCTCATCCACCCCCGGCGCCTTGCCACCAAGGAGCTTTTTGACTACCTTAGTGACCTCTGCCAGGGATATGGGTGCAACCACCCCAAAGACTTCAGGCACTGCCCCCTCTCCAGGGGACATGTTGGCCGGGTTTAGGAGTTCCTCAAAGTGCTCTTTCCACCGCCCGACGATGTCCACAGTCAGGGTCAGCAGTTCCCGGACAGGATCCTCTGCCAGACGTTCCCAGTTCACCCTCACTACACGTTTGGGCTTGCCAGGTCTTCCTAGCTGACTCCCCCGCCATCTGATCCAACTCACCACCAGGTGGTGATCAGTGGTGGCTGGTGAATTTTTTTTTTGGGGGGGGGGGGCGCAGTTGGGCGGCGCGGTTTAAATAGCACTCCACAATGAGAAGAAAAGAGGTTTGAGTAGAATATTGTAAACAAAGCTTTATTTCAAGAAAACAGTGCTCAACACTGTCCAATAACACCCATCAACAAACTGTAACTTTGGGCATGAGAGGTTCAGAGCAGAATGGTTTAAAAAACATTGGGTTGGGTTTCAGAGGTTTACAGAATAAAAGAGGTGCCCACACCCTCACGTGAAAGAGGTTTAGAGCAGAATAGATTCAGAAAGAGACATCGCATTTTACATTGGTGTTTGACAGAGTAGGCCCCACTACTTGTAAAGAAATTTAGCCCTCCTCTTTCAAGTTGGCAAACTTCTCAATAACTCTGGTTAAAGTCAATCATGTCTGTGACAAGCTTTTTCTCCATTGAGAGCATGGCTAAGGCATTCAGTCTCTCCTGAGTAAGGTTTTAACCCTTTTCAGTGTTGAAAAACACCTCAGCCTCAGCAGTGGTCATGCCCAGGTAGCCAAAATGACCTGGCCCAGACCCGGCACGGGTTCGGCACGCCTTAAGAAACACTGTCGGCCCGCGTCCGGTTGCCGATTCGGCGCCAACTCGGCATGGATGGTGCCCCAGAATCGGGCCGAATACACTGGCCCGATTCCGGCGGACGACACTGCCGTCACTGGGCCGTAATCGAAACTAACCTTATTATTATTATTCCCACCGCTGCCACCAATGTAACCGAGGGTTTCTCTTGTGCCTGTACTTGTACAATAATAATAAAACACGCTGCTCGTTAGATTAGACGGCAACCACTTTATTCTTGACTCGCTCCTCTCTCCTTTACGTTTTCCCCTTAAGAATAAAAGCCCCAGAAACATACATCAGAACACTGCTTCATAGAGAAATGTTTAAATACACCATACAATAGCGTACAATTATATAACAATACGATAAAATAAGACACGTCGACCAAAACGTTACAGTAAATATGTTTTTATTAACTGAATGCACACAGGGTTAAATCAAAAATAGAACTAACTGAACACAAAAAGACTACCGTCACTCCGGCATCATGGCTTCACGTCCAAAAATTAAAAATCCGGAGGTTGCAGCCTGGTAGAAACAGACAAAAAAAAACTGTAGTGAGATCTCACAATTTCTAAAACATAAATGGTAAATCTATCAATAGTATTGCAAACCGTTCTCACTCATGTATTGAATATCGTGTCTGTATATAATGTAATAATATCTGACACCGTCCACGTCTATCGTAACAATACATTTTGATTTCAGGAGATAAAACATTGCTATACAATTTCGCCACGTGTCCATTACATTAACGTTAAAGTTACTCCAACCCTGCTCGCCTCTGTAAACCAGCTGGCTCGGTTAAAACAGTTATACAATGCAGTGGAGGCGTTGTTATACATGTCTGTGCTCAAACATCATGGCTTGATAAATACAAAAGTGTTCTTTCATTACAGACTAGTGAGCTAACAGCATTATTCGGGTCCTCAGGAGTCAGGACACGTTTTCTAGCTAACGTGCTCAACTCCCCTGACATGGTTAGCTAGCTTAAGCGCGGTTAGCATTGAATATACACGGGCCATGTGGAGGAATTGAGCTTCACTCAAAAACGAGTAATGTATATAACTGTTAAATAGACATCTCCCACCATAGTTGAACAATTTAATAATGCGGGTACTTACCAAGAGCGGTTGTCGGTGGAGAAAGAAAAGTAAGAGCGACTGCATGAGGTCCGATCCTTTTTATGCAGAAGGACCCACGAGGGAAGCCCTAATGGTTGCCTGTTGCTTTTACAACTATTATTTTAAAAAACTGTTTCAGTACTGGTTGCTGATAAACCCGACTGCCATGTCTCAGCCAGAATAGGCCTGTTACTATGAAGCCATATACGGCCCGCAATACGGCCGAGTCCGCTGGCTACCTGGGTGGGAGTTGTGATGACGATTTTCAGCAGTGTTTGTGTTTCTGAAAATACCTCCGATAGATTATTTTCCATGAACAACTGGAAAAGATCCACAGCACCACAACAGGATCGAAATTCCTCTGTGCCATGTGTTCTGCTTTTGGAAAGATAAAACATTAAACTCTAACACAGGCATCTGCTGATTTTGACACTCACCTCTGCAGCAATCCTTCCAAGCTCATCTTCCTTCACAGCCCGGCGCTTCCTCGGCTGCTCAGAGCCACTGCTTTGCTCCGCCACCATTGCGTTGATTGAATCTCTGTAAATAAAAATAATTTACCAATCATATTCGTCTTATTACTATGGTTGATGTAAAAGAAGAATGTTATGACTAAGCTTACAGAATAATAACAATAATGAAATTACCTGATATTTTGTATGTCCTCTTGGAACTGCTGGATGCATCTATTTATATGGACTGCATCTATGTTTCTCTTCTGGAGCTTGGCATAGAGGATGTCCATGTGTGGCATTATCCGATGAAACAGTTGAAGGAAGAAGTTGAAATCAGGATCCTCCAGTAGCCTGATGTGGCCTCCTGCTTCTTGGCTGGTCTTGTCATCAAGGCCACCTGATGCTCGAATTCTTCCAAAGCATTCAATGAGGTCATCTCTATGCTCAAACACAGTATTGACGGCACGGCTGCGAAAGTTCCACCTCACATTGCTGGCTGTTGGCAGTCTATGGGCCACTGTTTCATCAAGGACAGCTAAAGCCCCGGATGTTTTTAAATTAGCCCCGAATATTAATTTAAAAAAAAAATATATATATATATATATATATATATATATATATATATATATATATATATATATATGTACGTCATTCACCCAAAACAGCGGCGTCAGGCAGCAGGCGCACTTGCAGTGTGCGCCCCCCTATTCTACAAGTCGTCATTTAAGTTTCTCTTTCCTATAGAACAGGTCTACACCTTGTTCTGTTATTAAACTAAACGGACGTATTTTATTGATCTTATCCACACACAGCTTGTCATTTCGGTCTCTAAATGGTCGCGTTAACACTTCTCTGCTCTGCGTCGCGCACAGCGGAGTTCCGCCGCGATGCGCACAGACACGTGCGCGCGCACACACACACGTGAGCACTGAGCACACAACAGCGGACAGAGAGCGTCGAAAAATATGTCGCGTGAAAAGCAGACCGCTATATCTGCGTTTTAAACGCTCCCAGGGTGAAGATGGCAACAGCAGTTCTCATGTGAGGAACACCGGAGCAGCTCTCCTGCTCAGGTGAAAGAGACAAAGTGCTCGTGTCTTGTACCAACAATGAGCTGCTGGCTTCACATATTACAGAAGTACAAAGTACACGGACATAAAACTAAGTCATTAATAAGTACATGGAGAAATGCTGTACTTTCGGGTAAATGGTTACGCCGTTAACAGGTTACTCTGCTCATGCGCGACGCGCTTATTTTTTGGCGTTTTGCCAGAAGTCTCCGTCGTCCTTTCTGCGTCTCAAAACAGATCTCAACGTTGAACATGAAGTGTATCAAATCTACAACCCTGTTTTATAAAGATGTGTAGAGGCTCACTGCTCCACTGATACTGATGCAACCTGATGCTCATGTGACGGGGTCTTAGGGGAAGGGGGAATGGAAGGGAACCAACAACGCCACTTGGGGACTTGCACCCCAAGAAATATCAGTTTAAGAACCCTAAGAGTCAGTTTTTAGGATTCGTTAAGGACACACAGATTCATTACCGATATTGGGCCAGAGACGTGTTTTATAAAATTAACCAGAAGTTTATTACATAAATAAGAATATATATTCTACAGTAAAACCCAAAACATGCAAAATCAAATCACAGCCAAACCATGCAAAAACAGAACAGCAAAACAAACTTAAAACAGATGAAATGGATGAAGCAAAAAAACAAACTAAAGTCAAACAATCTAAAACAGCGCAAAACAAAAACAGAGCAAACAAAAAACAGCACAAAGCAAAACAGAGCACAAAGCAAAACAGCAGCAGGTGAACCTACAAATGATAAACAAAAGATTAACACCATGCTGCAATGTACAATTTAAGATTCTAATTACTTAAAATAACTGAATGTAAACTCACCGCGGGCCACCACAGGACCAAGAGGGAATGAGGCCATTTCAACAGGTGCCTTTTATAGTGGCACTGATTAGGGGAGGAGCCAGCCCGAAGGCTGCGTTCAAAAACCTCTCTGGGAGCGTTCCCCACTACACTCACATATCTGCACTCATTCTGTTTTGTTTGGCAAAAAAAAAAGCTTATTGTTTTCCACAATGAGCTATTTAGTAGTAAGTAAATATTAGTATTTTTTTTTTGCATAGATATAACTTTATGTTCATTGTTCTAAGTGATTGCAATTAAAACATTAAAAAAATTGTCTGATGGAGCAATCAGATTTACTTGAAACTTTAAGTGATTGCAATTTTCTTTATTCTGTTATTTATAAAAGCACAGATGGAATCACAAAATGTTATTTACAGAAGAAGTTTAAGAACCACTACTTTAAGTGTTTGTGTTGGTTGAGCACTATTAGCATTATTAGCATCTTATGTCTAAATATTATGTTAAAGCAGGGGCGTTTCTAGGATCCAAGGAAAGGGGGGGCTTAGCCCCTAGAGAAATGGCATGTGTGCGCGGCAAAAAAAATTCGGCCCATGGGGCCGCGGATATCCTTTGTTTCAGACAGTTCATAGATTGGTTCAATCAGAAACTGTGTGATTTTGCTCTGTAGTTTTGCTTGCATTCATTCAGTATATTGTAACGGACTGAGGGACATGTTTTGTTATGAATGTTATGTTCAGGAGGTCAGTGAACGTCTCATGAGCTGGGTAGCTGGAAGCGTGCCTGTGATTGGAGAGCGAGGGAGGGGGGATGTTGTTGTGTGTGTTACGAGCCGTTCGGGGCAGTCTATGACCCGGAGCAGAGGTGAAGCTGTTGTGCTACTGTTGTTGTGGCGTAGGCTTTCGCCCACAGTAGCCTGTTCTATGTTCTCTTAATAAACACCCTGTAAGCCATCTTACGTCTCGTAGCTTTCCTGACCCAGGGTCGCTACACTATGATAACAGAAGAGACAGAATTCCAGGGTCATAGTGAACATAAATATGAACTTTTCTCAAATAACGAGAGAGAAATACTTTTCCTGCTTGTAAAGGAAAGACGGATAAACTAGCTTTCATATCCGCGTCACTCCCAAATCCAATGGATGGAGAACGGACCTGACAGGGTCAACTTTTGAGTTGTTTACTTGTTTTATTTTGAGCAGAAGGGAATAAGATTTTGATCAACATTTACATCTTACATTTTACATGTTGTTGTCCGTGTAGTTTTTACAAACCAGTAATATTGTATGCTCATCTGTACACTGAGATAAAGATGAACTAGTTCAGTGTCAAATATACTATTCAATATAAAAATAACATGAATGACAAAAATAAAAAAAAACACATCTCAAGTACATCTTAATTATCGAATGATAAATATTGTATGATGGTACTCCTTGGTATAGTTTACTGTTAGATAAACTCCTTGGTGTAGTTTACTATGAGATAAACTCCTTGGTGTAGTTTACTATGAGATAAACTCCTTGGTGTAGTTTACTATGAGATAAACTCATTGGTGTAGTTTACTGTGAGATAAACTCCTTGGTATAGTTTACTGTTAGATAAACTCCTTGGTGTAGTTTACTATGAGATAAACTCCTTGGTATAGTTTACTATGAGATAAACTCCTTGGTGTAGTTTACTGTTAGATAAACTCCTTGGTGTAGTTTACTATGAGATAAACTCCTTGGTGTAGTTTACTATGAGATAAACTCCTTGGTGTAGTTTACTATGAGATAAACTCCATGGTGTAGTTTACTGTTAGATAAACTCCTTGGTGTAGTTTACTATGAGATAAACTCCTTGGTGTAGTTTACTATGAGATAAACTCCTTGGTGTAGTTTACTTGGTATAATCCTGCTGTGGTTGATGAGAGACGTTACTTGGCAGAGTGAGAAAGCCAGAGCAGCAGCCTCCCCAAGGTCCTAGTGCCCTGGTGTTAAGTATGATGATAGGCTATTGGATTGTATTTTGAAGGGGGAGAAAACATACAAACCAGAATGCACACACATATGTAGCATTTTAGAGTTATAAATATCTTGTCCATGTAAGAAACAATAGTTTAATTTATTGACATCACCAAAATAAAAATAAAAATAAAAAAAAAGATTTTTTTTTTTTCAAGCCAAATTATTTGGGGGGGCTGAAGAACATTTTAGGGGGGCTTTAGCCCCCCTAAAACAGGCCTAACGACGCCCCTGTGTTAAAGAGTATGTTATGTTAAATAATGTTAAAGAATATGTAAAGAATAAATATGAGTATGTAAAGAGCATTACATGTACAATGTAAACACTGCACATGACAAGATGCATGGTTCATTAAACATCTCAATGTTTACTGTTGCTGAATGGTTGCTGTTGGTATGTTCAACATGATGAATGGGGTATTTTTGTGCCTGGGCTATTGAGGGAAGTTTGTGAAAATTGGCCTATTTGGTATTAACTGGTAACCATGAAATGCCTCAATTCAATTCAGTCCAGAAGAGCAGGTACCTGTAGGATATGTGGAGAGTGTTTCTATGTCTACACATTTCGCTGCTTCACTCTTCTGGGCTAAGCCCCAGATGTGTCAAAATCCTAGAGACGCCCCTGGCAGTGGATATAGTGGGCATTTGGGTAGTCATCCTGGATTCTCTTCTGAACACCTGAAGTGGCACCCCTCATTACACTGGCACCGTCATATGCCTGGCAGATGAGTTTACTTTTCTGCTCACCTGGGAGGATGGCAGCAAGGCGTTCTTTTAATGCCACAGCAATGGTCTCTGCTGTAGCTGACTGCAGAGGGATGAACTCAAAGAATCTTTCCTCCACAGTAGCACCATTGATGTAGCGAAGCACAAGCACAAGTTGGGTTTGTGTGCTAATGTCCATGGTCTCATCTGCTTGGATCGATAGAAAATCGCTGCTTTGAACTTCACTTATGATCTGTTCCCTCACAACAGACAGCATACAGTCAAGAAGCTCATTCTGGACTGTTTTGGATGTTCCCTTAAACACAGTCGCGCTCTCGAGATGCTCTTTCAGTGCACTGTCCAGTGAGGCAACGACGTCCACCAAGCCACGGAATATCCCTGGGTTATCAGAGCTCTCACTCTCATCATGACCACGCAGGGCCAACTCAAATGCACCACAGAACTTCACACAGTCCATTATTCTTGAGAGAATGTGTCTGTTTTTCCGAACTTCTTCGTTGTGTTTTCGAATGCCAATTCGGTATCCTTCGTCGAGCTGCTCTGCTATACTCAGGCTTCCAAACAGGGTTAGCTTCATGCTGTTAGCTAGATGGCTGCGGCAAGATTCGTGCTTCTTACACTTCTCTGTGAAGTGCTTTAGATCCCTCATCCCCGTTGTAGTCCAGAGTGTTTCAGTCCCAGGACTTTGGAACAACAGACAGGGGAAACAAAAAAACGCATTACTCACTGAGCATCCAGCTAACCAGCTCCGGTTAGCATAGAGGCTTGAGGAGAAGCTCCGGGTGTACGTCCTCCCGCGGTCAGTGCTTTGCTGCTGAATTTTTAAATCCGGATGTTCGGGTCCCAACTCTTTCAGCCTCTTCTTGTCAACATCTGATCGTCGATTAAAAGGTGTTTCGCGTAGAGATACCACAGAGTTTTCAGTTGCCATACTAACATGAGCAAAGTCTCTGCTAGCTATGTTGCTCGCGTAGCTTTGTGGGAGCTATATGGGATGTGAGGGAATGATAAAGGTCTCTGATTCGACGAATAGTCCAACCACGTTGCAATAAGAAACGATGTCATTGGCTAGGGCGCAGATTTGTGCGCCCGAAGATTCACGTTTCATCTGCCAATGAGAAGCTGTCCTTGCCGCAACGAGGGTGAAATGTTTGTTCGCTGCCATAGACTCACATTTGGTCGGCGCCCCTAAAGGGGGGAGGGGCTTTTCTCAGTGATGATGAATGGCGATATATTACATTTAACTTAAGTGGTTGTTGACAGGGGCTTACGGTCTCCCACACACATTTAGCGTGTCAACACGGTATATTTCTTATTTAAATTATTTGATATATAATGTTTTTTGACAGTATATATTATTTTTTATACTTTTTTTTTTTTCATCTCAAAGTTTTAAGAGGGGCGGCGCCCTAGCGCCCTCTATTGACGCACCGCCACTGGTGGTGATCAGTTGACAGCTCTGCTCCTCTCTTCACCCGAGTGTCCAAGACATACGGCCGCAGATCAGATGATACAATTACAAAGTTGATCATTGATCTCCGGCCTAAGGTGTTCTGGTACCAGGTACACTTATGAGCCGCCTTATGCTCGAACATGGTGTTCGTTATGGACAAACCGTGGCGAGCACAGAAGTCCAACAACAAAACACCGTTAGGGTTCAGATCGGGCAAGCCGTTCCTCCCAATCACGCCCCGCCAGGTTTCTCTGTCATTGCCCACGTGAGCGTTGAAGTCTCCCAGGAGAACTATGGAGTCGGCAGGCGGCGCCCTTTCCAGGACCCCTCCCACCGACTCCAAGAAGGCCGGATACTCTGAAATGCTGTTCGGTGCATAAGCACAAACAACAGTCAGAGCCTTACTCCCCACAACCCGTCGGCGCAGGGAGGCGACCCTCTCGTTCTCCAACATAGCGGCGCTCAGCCGGGGTCTCGTGAGTATCCCCACTCCCGCCCGGCGCCTCTCACCCTGGGCAACTCCAGAAAAGGACAAAGTCCAACCCTTCTCCAGGAGCTTGGTTCCAGAGCCCGTGCTATATCCAACTATATCTAGCTGGTACCGCTCCACCTCCTGCACCAGCTCCGGCTCTTTCCCCGCTAGCGAGGTGATGTTCCACGTCCCTAGAGCTAGTCTATGCTGCCGGTGATCGGCTCACCCAGGCCCCCTGCCTGGCCCGCCGCACCCGACCCCGATGCTTCCCCCTGCGGGTGGTGAGTCCACAGGGTTGCTGGTACATGATCTTCTTTCGGGCTGAGCCCGACCGGGCCCCATGGGCGAAAGCCCGGCCACCAGACGCTCGCCTGCGAGCTCCCCTCCCGGGTCTGGCTCTGGGAGGGTGCCCCGGTTTCCCTTGTCTGGGCGAGGTAGCGTCATTCCGTGGGCCGTAAATCATTAGGGTTTTTGGAACATGATAGACAATAATAGATGAATATGGTAAACAACAAACATGTAACAGTACTTTAAAACAAATATGTATTATCAAGTAAAAGTGTATTTTAATAAGAGTAATTTTAAGGAGTGCAATCAATGCACAACGTTACTGTTTTTATAGCATAATAGTTTGAAATTAGAAGCTTACACTTCAGCAGCAATAGTCAAACATGTATTATGGATGCTCTTTCCTCAAATCTTGTCACACTATTGAGAAAAAATGATGCTTTCATTCTGAAGGCAGAGTTGAAACAAAGCAAACATTTATTCTGAAGGCAAAGTTGTTCAACTTCCGGCCGTGACGTGTGCGCTCGGGTCCCCCCCACCCCCGGTCCCCTCTTGGCGGATCGGAGCAGCAGCAGTCGGGCCGCTACATAGAGCCGATCCGCTCTCCGGGTCTCATCTGAGGACGACGATCATGGAGTAAACATGGCCCACAATCGAAGCTTTTTCCTCGAAGGTAAGCCGTGACACTCCCGCTCCATCGCAACGGTCTGCCGGGCAGGCCGCCATTTTTTGTGTGTGGTTGTTTTTACTTCACGCCTGGTTGCTGTAACATCACCAGCTTTTAGGCGAGCGATGGCGGGCCCGTGACGGCCGGTGCCGGGTTTTTCTTTTTTTCTCTCTCTCTCTCTCTCTCTCTCTCTCTCTCTCGCTCCTGGGCGGGTGGACGGGAGCTCGGATGCGGGTTGAACGCGGATCAGCCACGGAGCGGTCCGGTCCAGTGGATTCTACAACCCGCATCTTGGGTTTTGATGCTTTTTAAGCTAGCTGGACGTTAGCCGGACGCACAGACGGGCCCCCTTTTAAACGAGGGCCCTCCTTATATGTTACTATAAGCGAGGGGGCCCTCGCTTATAGTAACAGCCCATGTGTTCAGCGCAGAGCCCACGCTCTTAAAAACGTGAATAAATGAAATGTAAACAACATTAAGAACATTTGAGAAGAAGAAGAAGAAGAAAAAGAAGAAGAAGAGCTCCACTGGGTTGAACGTGTCATAGCTGCCTTGCTCAGTGGCAGGCAGCTGTAATAGTTTTCAAACCATATTTCTATAAAAAGAGAAGTGGGGTGATATTCTGTATTTTTAATGTCACAAACATCTCATAAAAAGACCAAAACCAACAGTTTCTCTTTTATTATCGCCAATAAAAACCCAATAATCAATAAGCCTCACAGTTTCTCCTCCATCAGTATGAACACACACACTAGTTGGAGCACCACATGTGGATTAATCCGTCACTGAAAGTAGTCCCCAACAAATTCTCTATTTCCTGTTCGTTTAATTAAAAAAACTACAGTGACCAGCTGTTTCTTTAAAGGAATTAAACTATATATTTGCCTCACAAATATATAGTTTAAGTAGGAACCAATGTGCTTTGACAGGTCAGACAGTATTAAGAGACGCGCTAACGTGTTCTTGTTGTTTTTTTTGCTGAGGAAGCTTCCTGTCTGAATGAAATGACGGCGGCCATGATGAGAGGCGGTTGAGAAGGGGTGCATCCCCGTTTCCCTCACTTGTGTCCTTTCCTTGCGTCTTAGGGTACATTCCAAGTCTCTAAATTGTCATTTCCTTGCTCCTCGATCCTCGATTGAACCGGAAGTGGTTCTGCGCCGCCATCTTGACGGCCGTCGCAAAGCTCGTAATCAACTCGGAGGAGCGAGGATCGAGGAGCGAGGAGGGAAATCGGAGGAGTCATGATCGAGGATCCCCGAGAGCGGGCTTCCAGGAAGTGTTTTAACGCTAGACACGCCCCCTCACTGTTCATCTGTTATTTGATTGGACGCTGCAGCTGAGCGGACTGATCGCTGAAGTTTCATACCAGAGACGATCACAGATTAAACTCAAGTTATATATTATATCTGTTTTCTTATCCACCATCTGGTTAAAATATGTTCATTGTAGGTCTGAACAACAAAAGGACCACAAACAACTGTCTTCAAAGATTTGATCTGTTGTTTCCCTCAATAACTTTTATTATGTATGTAATTAAAATCAGAGAGAGCTGGAGAGAGGAAACACTTTTTTACAACACGTAATGAAGAGAAACTATATTTATACTGTGGGTTATTTTATAATGATGTCACAATCAGAATTTCAAAACATACCAACGTAAATAATAAATAAATAAATAAATAAGACGCATTCCACCGGTAGAAATGGATCCTGCGCGTATAAGCAGGACACATCACAGTATAAAAATACTCAATGCAGTTTATTAAACGGTAACAGATGACAGAGAAAACATCTCCACTCTGACACTCATGATAACTTTGTCTTTATTAATATAAGTAGTAGTTTAACACCATTAAATCAACTGGAAACATACGATCATTTTTATCAATATTTTAAGTGCATTTTTATTGGAATGTTCGCTAAAAACTCTCCGGACAAAACTGCCAGCTGTTAAAGCGACTGACAGCTGATCAGCTGAGATCAGCTGTCAGTCGGCCGCAGTCATCAGAAACCGACATCGCTTCACGTGACGCTTCAGAGGAAAGGACGTCTCGTGTCTCTTAAAACATGTTTCCTCGCGTCTTCTCTCCTCGCTTGGTTTCCTTGCGTCTCTCCATGCATCCCTGGTGGGAGGGACTAAGACGCAAGGGAGGGAAACGGGGATGCAATTTAGAGACTTGGGATGCATGGAGAGACGCAAGGAAACCAAGCGAGGCGAGGAGTTTTAACAGACATGACATGAGACGTCCTTTCCTCTGAAGCTTTAACAGCTGACAGAGTTTGTGTCCGTAAACATGATCATCGGAACAGAATTGTTTTCTGCTCTGGAGAGGTTTAGCGAACATTCTAAAACAAAATCCACTAAAATATTGATTGGAAATGATCGTATAATGTTTGCAATTGATTTAATAGTGTTAAACTACTACTACTACTAATAAAGACAGTTATCATCACTGTCAGAGTGGAGATGTATTCTCTGTAGTCTGTTACCTGTTAAACAAACTGCATTCAGTATTTATACACAGTGTGTGGTATTTATACTGTGTTCTGTGTCCTGCTTATACGTGCAGGATCGATTTCTACCGGCGGAATGCGTCTTATTGTTTAATTATTTACGTCTGTATGTTTTTGAAATTCTGATTGTCACATCATTATAAAATAACCCACAATATGATTATGGTTTCTCTTCAACACTGGAATATTTTTTTAGGCGAACAATCAGCCTCACGTGACTGAATGAAAGGACGATACATGTTGTAAAAACTGTTTTAACCAGATGGTGAATCAGAAAACAGATCTAATATATAACTTGAGTTTAATCTGTGATCGTCTCTGGTATGAAACTCCAGCGATCATTCCGCTCAGCTGCAGTGTCCAATCAAATAACAGATGAACAGTGAGGGGGCGTGTCCAGCGTTAAAAGACTTCCTGGAAGCCTGCGCTCGGAGCTTGAGGATCCCTCCTCGCTCCTCCAAGCAGAATAAGAGCTTTGGGACGGCCGTCAAGATGGCGACGCAGAACCACTTCCGGTTCAATCGAGGAGCGAGGAGCGAGGATACGACAATTAAGAGATTTAGGATGCACCCGAGGTCTCGAAACTGCAAAAGGAAAATGCCTCAATGCGTCCTTTCTTATCTCCTTTAGCAAAGGAAACGCTGGGGAGGAACTGAGCAACATTTAAAGCGACACACGTCAATAACATCCTCGTCTTTTGTTGTCCTCGTTTATAATCAGGAATTCTCCTTTGCATCCTTCCTGAATTATTCAAACCTAAAACTGCTGGTTTGGTGATCTTTAACTGGCAAAACATGTCAATTTTCTGTTTATAATTTTAAGGCATTTAATGCTGTTATTGGGCAGCAATAATGTGGGGCTGCAACAAAGCTCCCTATCCGGACTCGTTGTTCGAGTCTCCACCTCCGAGATGATCTTGTGTTGCAAGATGCAGCTTTAGAAACCCTGTGATCTGGTTGAGTAGCTTCATGTTTGGCAGACGGACGAGTGGCACTTCCTCCTTCGGCTGTTTGGGGGAATCGTGCGACTGATTCTCCGTCGAGGGAGTGTGCGCTGCAGGAAATCCACCGATGTGAAACAAACGAGTGTCCCAAAGCCTTACCGACGTTATCGGGGCTTCTGTTCTTTTCTTCCAGTCTCGAGATTTAAGTTTCCTCCTGCACAGGGTTCGTACGGCCATGGACATTTTTTAAATGGTTATTTCCAGGCCTGGAAAAGTCCTTGGAAAAAATAAAATCCCAAAAAGTTTTGGAAAAGTCATGGAAATTTGTTATGTTCATGATGTTTATTTACGCTGAGTTTAAAATAATATGCTTTTAAAAGAAAGACACTCAAAATATGATAAATGTTTATTCTTTTAATCAAACTATTGTCTCTCATTCATTTGTGTCATTTAAGGTATACTGTATGCTTTGGAATTCTCATTGTTAGTTTAAATACTACATTTTCTCACTTTTTCATGTATACACTGAGATTTCACAAAATGTTTGGTCATGGAAATTTGGTTTAAAGTCATGGAAATCCATTGGTCAAAATGTGTTGAACCCTGATTTTCAGTTGATTTGGAAAAGGAAGAAAGAGCAACTTTCCTCCTCAACATCCAGCAGACGTTAAAGAGTTGTCATTTTATTCTTTATGATGGACTTGTGCTGAATGAGAAAGGAAATGGACATCTGCTGTACGGTTATTTAAGTTTGGTCCGCTCTTAGTTATTATTCTTAGCATTAGATCAATCCCACTTGAGTCTGGATTCATCCCGATGTTCTAGTCGCAGTACAACTTTCCCTCCAGTCTGAAGATACTTCGCCTCCCGAGACTTCACACATTTCTGTTTTTCAGTTTTCCATTCAGGTTCATCTGGTTCTTTGTCAGCTAAAATTAATTTGCACATTCCGTTCGTGACGTTGACGGGTTGGTGCAACGTTTAACCTCTGTGTCAAACAACATGGTTGCCGTCGTCTCTAGAACAGCGTTGCCTCGTTCTGACTGGAACAGCCGTGTTTAAATGTTACTGATGCAGCAAATGTTTATTAATGTTAGGCTGCAACTTGTGCTGTTTGATGTCCTCCTTTTTTTTATGTTAGAAACCAGTTGTTACTGATGGCAACTCGGCAGCCATTACTGTGATGCCCTGCTAATAATCTGCTTTAATCTCAGCATCCTTGTTTTCTTCTGGCCGTAAATTAGAAAAACAAGTTTTGTGACAAAGAAGAGCAGAACATGTTTTGATTTTAAGTTAATCAATAATCAAAATGTTTTTTTTCTGACCCAGAAAACTTTGATTCCTCCTTTCAACGTTAACAAATCCAGCGCAGACCAGATCCACTACTTCCCTTCTTACCTTTCACAATTAAAGCCCGAGTCATATAATATTCACAGGCTGGTTTACAAACTCTGCGTTGAACCCAACCGTCATTGTTGTGTAGATATTAACGTTTCATCAGCCGAGGAGGCTGGATGATGTTTACCAGAGCTACATCAAAACCTTTCTCTCTGCAACAATAATGTTAATAATAATAATAACTTTATTCTTATGGCACCTTTTTAAAAAAAGAAGGAAAAAAAAGAGTTTACAAAGTGCTTCGACAGACAAAGGCAATCAAACAACAGAAAGCTCAACTGTGAGGCCCAACGAAGCAGGACGAGCTCCGATCAGGGGTGAACCCTGATGGAACGGTGGAACCAAATGATAAGATGAGAACAAACTCAAATGAATGAATTAACAATAATAAAATAAAGCAGGAAAGCGACGACGTCACATAAAAGCCAGTCTGTAAAAATGGGTTTTAAGACGTGATTTGAACGCCTCGTCTCACGGTCAGAATGTTGTTGATGGACCAAAAAAATTATAATATTCTGAACACACTCTGTATCAAAGGTGTTTTACGTTCGGTCTCGGCCCCAAAATCCAGGAACGGGTCTCTGATTGTCGGAGGAAAGGCTTCACGTACGGGACTCTCTACATTTTGGGGAACTCCGTTTTTTGACAACGACTTGTCGTTTCTCATGTCACGCATATTCTGTGTCGTTATAATTACCCGACACACTAAGTGTGTCGACACAATAAGATATACAGGGTTCTTACGGTCATGGAAAACCTGGAAAAGTCATGGAATTTTAAATTGGTTATTTCCAGGCCTGGAAAAGTCCTTGAAAAAAATAAAATCCCAAAAGCCATGGAAATTTGCTATATTCATATGTTCATGTCGTTCATTTAGAACAATCCCTTATTTACGGCGAGTTTGAAATAATGAATATGCTTTTAAAAGAAAGACGCTCAAAAAATAAGCAGGCATCCATACAGGCATCTATATAAATGTTTATTCTTTTAATCAAACTATTGTCTCTCATTCATTTGTGTCATTTAAGATATACTGTATGCTTTGGAATTCTCAGTTAGTTTAAATACTAAATTTTCTCACTTTTTCATGTTTACACCGAGATTTCACAAAATGTTTGGTCATGGAAATTTGGTTTAAAGTCATGGAACTCCAGTTGTCAAAATGTGTATGAACCCTGGATATAGGGAAGGTCGGGTTAATAATGTTATATATCTGAGTCCTCTGTCACTAAAGTAGCTTAGACCACGAAGAGAATCCTCTACAGAAAGAAAGGAGAAGTTCCCCGTTGGTCAAAGGTTCCTCGTGACGTTGGTGTGTTCTGTGTTTCTGTCTGATTCAGCTCTGGATCGATCAGAGGCCCGGCGGGACGGAGGGTTCAAGCACAACAACTGGAGCTTCTCTCTCTCTGGGGACAGTGAAGAGGGGAGGAGTCATGAGTAAGCCCCTCCCCCTGATAGTAGCTATTGATCCTCTTTCTTTGTACCTTTTTTTTTTTTTTCATTATTATTATTTTGCACATGTATTCTTAATTTTAAGATGCTGAAGAACTCAAACGTATCTTTAGTTTTCAGCTGACATTTATTTCCTGCAGTCTATTTTTCTGAACTAAATAGCTCCTCTGTGTGTGTACACACACACACACACACACACACACACACACACACACAGTCTGAACATGTCTGGTGTGTGTGTCTCCTCTCAGTGTGAGCATGGAGGAGATGGCCCGGCAGCAGCCCACCTCCCCCGAGGAGACAAAGGTAAACTCTTCTTCATCTTCTGCTTTGTTCGGTTCTATTTACATCTGTAGATTTCTCTTAAATTCACCAAAAGTTACCATTAGATGACACCTCATTAGCATCTTTAAACATGACATTTCATAAAACTTAGTGTGAGTGGTGATGTTTCATGGTGATATCTATGAGTTCATGTTTTGACCCTATTCACCTGTGGAGTCTTCAGAATGTGTGTAATGTAATTAAACATCTCTTTTAAAGAGGTTTGTTCACGCAGCATTCATAACCTCATTTATATAACTTTACTCTTTCATTCCTACATATATTCTGAGGCTTTATGCAGAGAGGTTTGTTCACACAGCATTCAGAACCTCATTTATACTACATGTATTAATAAAAACATGGAGAATATAGATGTTTTTATGTCTGTTGACTGTATATTCTTATTTCTGTATATCTGTAATATATGTATGATTATCTCTGTGAAAACATTTGACTAATATTTCAACAACATGAAACAAGAATGTTGAACCTGTTTGTTTCCAGTTCTGGATAATTATGCAAATTAGCGTGTGTGTGTCCGTGTCCTCAGTCTCCCACTCTGAGGCACTTCACCTCCTCTGATCCATTAAGAACGTATGAAAACCGGCCAAATAATCACATGAGGCCTCTGAACAAGCTGGCACCCAAAAGACTCAGGTACACCACTTTATTTATATTAATTGTTTTTTTGTTTGTTTTTCTCTGATGAATATTTTTAAATAATTAATCTGAAATTACTTTCTACACCAGTTTTTTTTTATTTATTTTACTGGCAGAATTTTATAGAAACAGTTTAAAAATATATAAATAATAAATCATTTATTCACATTTGACAAAATATAAATATATATTTTTTCCGTTTCTCAGTTTCCTGTGAACTGGAACGTCTACGGACAAATAATAAAATAAATACAGTTTAAAAAAAAAAGTTTAATTAAAGTGCTGAACACTAAATAATGTATTATCAGGTAACAAATGGGTAAAAATTAAATAGAATAAAATGATGAAAAGATGACAATTAAATAAAACCCTACCCTCTTTTTAAATAGGGGTTTAAAATGTAAAATAAACCTTGATCACGTTATAAATCAGATTTTAAATCACGTTTAACTCATTAAGTGTGACTATATTCCCCCTGCAGCGAGGTCCCGTTCTCAGTAGCATCGTCCTCCCCCGTCCACAACAGAACCAACTATTTCATCATCAGCCCGGCGCCGTCGCAGGGGATCGTCCTCCAGGGGCGACACTTCCAGCACGCTCAGATGCCCTCTGCCGCACGGAAGCCGGTCCAAAGGTGAGCGGCGGGAAGTAGGCGGGCAGTAGGCGGTATGTAAGCCGTATAAGTAAGCCGTATAAGTAAGCCGTAATTATGTTAATTAATGTTATTTTCTCGTTAAGATGAAGTCGTCAACTTCATTAAAATCTCTTAAAAAATCTGTTTCTTTCCCTCATTAAATTGTATATATCATAGCTGATTTTGTTTTATGCTACAAAACTAAAATGCTAAATAAAATGTTTTGATCTTTGGGTTAATTAAATGCAGCTGTACTTTTAATAAAGCTTCTAAAAAATAGAACTCACATCCTTATTTTATTCCTAATGAACATGACATATTATTCTCAAATATATTATTATAATTATGTCCTCGGGAAGAGAGTCTGGACATTTTATTTTTTTGTTCATATCCGTGTGTTGAGTTTTGACTCCAGGAATCCCGTTAAAGTAGTTTTTATGTCGTCACGAGTCGTTAGAGGAGCGATGAGGATTCTTATCCTCGGTCACAACCTTTGACCTTTTTAGAGGAAAGTTCTTCAGCCGGTGAGACAAAGTGTATTCTTTATTTGACGAGCTTCTTTTAATGTCGATGAAAGTGATTTAAATCTGAAACTCTGGTTCATCTTCATCCTCTGAATAGAAAAATAATTTTAATTGATTTGCATTAGTGAGACGTTTCTGTCTTTTTCCTTCTTTTTTTTGTGTTGCTCTATCTTCCAGCAGCCTTGATTTGAAGGAAAGGTAAGACGTCATCACATCGAGCAGTGAAGCTGCTTCAATGTTACGTTTCCCTTTAAATGTCACGGATGAAAACTGGTTTACTGCAGCTGTTGAGAACGTTTGTGGACTCAGTAGAGTTGGTTTGAGGTGCCCTTTGGATAATAAACCGTCCTGCTGCCACAAATGCTCACTGAAGCACCAATCGTGGATTAATACGCTGCTGAAAATAGTCCCCAACCGAACGGACTACTTCCTCCTGTCTGTTTGGTTAGAAACTATAGTGACCAGATGTTTAGTGGGACGTTCATGTGGGTTTTTTGGGGGCGGAGACGAGACTAAAACGGGGCCAATATATCAACATTTTGGATTTGAGGTGAAATTCAGACGATGTTTATAAGAAGTGGACGTCGTCACGGTTTGTGGACGTTTTGAAGCCTTCGAGTTTGGCGTTTTGGACGTCGTCATCTTGTTTTTTTGCAACCAGTGAACGGGAAGTGACCATATTAGGACTGAGGAAGAGTGACGCAGATGGTCTGTTTGACTCTAAATGACCATAATTTACTAAATGAACATCATGCTGTATTGAAGAAGACTTGAAACTAGAGATTGAAACATAAACTCATGTTTACAATGTTTACTGAGGGGGAAAGAATCAAGAGAGAAGTAGAGTCATTTATATAGACTTATATACAACCAGAGGAGTCGCCCCCTGGTGATCAGGAGAGAGAATGCAGCTTTAACACATGAAGCATAGGCTTCACTCCTCAGAGCTGGAGGTTGTCGGTTTGCAAACCAGCTTAACGTTGCATTAGCGCCACCAAGTGGACTGGAGTCACTTCACACTCAGTCACATTATGTCCCACTTGAGAACAGCTGCTGAGTTCAGTGCCACACAGTGTGGTAATTAAGCAATAAGGGTGTTGTCGCCAAACCCTTGAACAGTACATTATTGTTGATACAGTACTGCCTCGAGTACCTTATTGCTTTTATAATACAGTTACCTGCGACATTATAAATAGTAAGTAAATAGTAAACTGCCTTTCAGCACAAAATAGTTGTCGCCACCAAACGTTGTGTATCGCATTTCAGCGATAGAGAAAATAGTCCCGTATGTGTGGCGGTTGCATACGCGCGCGCGCACACACACACACGAGAGAGAGTCTGTGATTTACTGACGGTAATTATCTCACTGTAAATCATCACGATTTTGTGATTAGCTATCAAACCCTTTTCATTCCTCATCTTAGTTTCCGGTTTTACGCACTCGCTAATGAGTCTGCTCGCTTAGAGCGTTATCTTCTCTGCTCTCCCCTCGCCCCCATTATTCACCGCTGCCATTCTGATCAAAAGTCATTCCCCCAAAATATCAAAGTTTACACGAAACATGTTTGTTTGAAATGAAAACTAACGGTCGCACAAAATGTACCTGTTACTTTGAGTGCGCACTGATATGGAATGCTCTGGTAAATGTAAACAGGCGTACAGTACATTATGGCTCAATAAAGTACACCCCGTGACTCTCAACCAATCAGAATGCTTGATTTCATCTACCCGTATTATAAAAATCGGTATACTGTTGTTCGCCTTCATTATTTATTTAATTCTATATTTAATTAAAATGTTGTTGTTCACTCCTTTTATTATTTTTATTCTGTAATTATTTATGTACTTTTTTTGTGTGTGATCCTCCTGTCTGTTGGCATCATGTTTGTTTGTTTGTTTGTATGGAGAAAAAAAAATTAAAATGATATTAAACCAGTTTGATCGACTCCTGCTTGCAATCCTGGAAATGAATGATTTAAAAAAAACTTCCGTCTTGTACAATAAATGCACATTTTTAATCCAAGCTCTCAACATGCAGCGTTTTAAAATTGTCTTTCATCTCTCTCCTGCAGAAAGGACTTCTCCACTACGCAGCAGGCGGTAGAAGTGGACAGCATCGTCCTCACCTGTCCAGAGATCTCAGGTAGAGCTCACAGCTCGCATCACACAGGAGATATTTTTATTTTTCAAAATCATTCTCGAGTTATTTTAATTCTTTGGGAGAGAAGCTGCGGTTGAGTGTCGATGGGGAGACTGTGTTCCTCTTCCGGAAAACACTGAATCGTGTGTGTCTGTAAAGTGTGTGTGTAACAGCCAGCAGCGTCTGCAGGGCTGCAGTACTGTGCTGAACCTGCCAGCAGAGGAGATCTCGGGCCTCCCACATCTAATCCTCAAAGCTCCTGGCCGAGGGAGGAGAAGTTTATGAAATGCTCGGCTGAGAAAGGCTCTCTGACCAGATACGGAAATAATCGCTCGGTTTTGGCAGCAACAACAAAACAAACCCAAAAAAAAAAAAGATAGGAAAATGAAGGTGACCTTGGTGGGGAAACGTTTCCCAAATTAGTTTTTTATCATCCATTTATTTTCAGAGGTGTCAAAGGTATTCACATTCATTACTCAAGTAGAAGTATAGATACTAGGGTTTAAAATTACTTTTTCAGGGTTGAAGTATCAACTCAAGCTTTTTACTTCAGTAAAAGTGTAAAAGTACTGGTTTCATACTACTTAAAAGTATAAAAGTAATGTAAGGGGACACCAACACAAACACTTAAAGCAGTGGTTCTCAAACTTTTTCTGTAAATAACATAATTTTGTGACTCATCTGTGCTTTTATAAGTAACAGAATAAAGACAATTGCAATCACTTTCAAGTAAATCAGATTGCTCCATCAGACAATGTTTTGTGTAAGTTATATCTGTGCAAAAAATAACAAATATTTAGTTACCACTAAATAGCTCATTGTGGAAAACAATAAGCTTTTAATTTTGTTGCCAAACAAAACAGAATGAGTGCAGATATGTGAGCATCAGGTTGTATCAGTATTAGTGGAGCAGTGAGCTGCTTTCCTCTACACATATTTTACAAACGGGGTTGTAGATTTGATACGGCCTCTCTCAATTCATGCTCAATATTCAGCTTAGATCTGTTTTTTTATTTTGAGAAACGCAACAGCAGGAAAAGACGAGCTCACGGAGACTTCTGGCAAAACGCCAAAAAAAATCACGTCGCGCATGCGCAAGCGTAACCTGTTAACGCCGTACCGTAACCATGTACCCGAACGTACAGGCATTTCTCCATGTATTTATTAATGACTGAGTTTTATATCCGTGTACTTTGTACTTCTGTAATATGTGAAGGCAGCAGCTCATTGTTGGTAGAAGACACAAGCACTTTGTCTCTTTCACCTGGAGCAGGAGAGCTGCTCCGGTGCGAGGAGCAAGTCCGGTGCTCCTCACACGAGAGCTACTGTTGCCATCTTCACTCTCTGTCCGCTTGAGTGTGTGTGTGTGTGTGTGTGTGTGTGTTTGTGTGCGCACGTATCTGTGTGCAACGGGGCGCAGAGTTTTTTTTTGTTGTGTTTTTGAACGATGACAAGCCGGAATGAAAACAAACCAAAATGAAATAGTAACGAGGCTATTTTTAAAATGTAGGGAGTAGAAAGTACAGATATTTGCGTGAAAATGTAAGGAGTAGAAGTAAAAAGTCATCTGGAAAAATAAATACTCCAGTAAAGTATAGATACCCAAAACTTCTACTTAAGTAAAGTAACGAAGTATTTGTACTTCATTACTTGACACCTCTGTTTATTTTATGTAAAAGGATGCCGTGACGGCTCACAGAGAGATTATATAAAAATGAAAAATGTGTTTCCAGCTCCTCAGACGACGAAGAATAAGATGGTCTCTTATCAGAAACCTCTGCAACCAAATGGAAGAGATAAATATGACTAACCCAAAAACATTTACGATGAACAAAGGGAAATATCGGTCACCTCAACCACATGTAGAAGTAGCACCAGTATTTCAATGCCAGTCTGGGTCTCTGTAAAGTTATGTAACGTGAGATTTCTTCGAGAATGGATCAACGTTAACATGAGATCAATAAGTCGATTGGTTTATCGTTAACCCTTTCAGACGAGGAGGCGCTGAACGTGAAGCGTCGCATCCAGCAGCAGCAGAAGAGGAGGCCGCTGGAGGACTGCTGTACTTTCCCCTCGCAGGTCAAAGCAGCTGAGGTGAGAGCGCTGGGACTACATTACCCATAAATCACGGCGATCGCACACTTCTCCTTCCTCTCGGTCTGAGCTGCAGATGCTGGCCAACGTATCCTCATTAGCCTGTCCTCTCATCATCCCCTCGTCATCCTCTCGCCGTCCTCATCCTCCTGTCATCATCCTCTCATCCCCTTATCCTCTCATCCCCTCATCATAATCCAGCTGTTTAACAGAAGTCTTTTCTTCCGTGTTCAGCCTCTGCGGCCGACTGTCTTCCACACGGTGTGCTTGAAGTGCAACAAGCCGAGCGAGGACGTCAGCCGGTGTGCGAGCTGCGGCACCGGGTCGGCGGTGCTGTCGTCCTGCCAGCAGGCGGCGCTGTCGTCCCCGACCCCCCGGCCACCCATCCGGTGCGGGCCATCGCCCGGACCGAACGGCCCGCAGCAGAACTTCTACAAGCCGGCCACGACCGTGAGGGGGCCCCGCGGGGAGACGCTGCCCACCGCACGGATCGCGACCACCAGGGGGCCCCTGCCGCCGCTGAGCAATGGTCGGTCCCCTCTGCCAGCCACTTCCGGCTGCTACGCCGCCAGGAACCCACCCAAAGGGAAGAGGGCAGCGGCGCGGCACGAGCTCAATGACCCGAGTGAGTAAAGAAGTTCTGATGAGGCCCATCTCTTACACGCTTGAGCTGCAGGGATGATGTGTGTTTGTAGTCCAACAGGAAGTCAGCATCACTGGTTTCCTCCACGAACAGCCAATGGCATTCCGCCACTGGATTTTAAATTATTGCAGAAAATAATCGGTCATGCAAACATTTACAGGTACAAGATAATCTTCACTAATGAACTCCTAGTAAGAAGCTAACGTTAGTCTAGGACCTCCACCACGGTCACATGACTTCATGTTAGTCTCTAGAAGAACTCCACCACGGTCACATGACTTCATGTTAGTCGCTAGAAGAACTCCACCACGGTCACATGACTTCATGTTAGTCGCTAGAAGAACTCCACCACGGTCACATGACTTCATGTTAGTCGCTAGAGCGCAGACCAGGGCATCTTACGGCCTGCAGGCCACACCCGGCCCGTGGGCTCTCCCAGTCTGGCCCGCGTGAGGTGAATCAAAAATAAAAAATAAATAAGATGCACGCCATAAAGGCAATACAACGGCACTGCTTTTACTTTGAAGGCGATTTATGTATGCGTGAGCGTGCTTACGCAGCCTCACCGACAGGCTGTAGCTCAGGGGGATGAGTGGTCGTCCCGCAACCACAAGGTAGCCGGTTCGATCCCCAGTCCCCCCATAGCTCACATGTCGAAGTGTCCCTGAGCAAGACACCTAACCCTCAACTGCTCCCCGGGCGCCTCACAGGGCTGCCCACTGCTCCCTATCCAGGGATGGGTCAAATGCAGAGAAGAATTTCCCCAAGGGGATTAATAAAAGTGCATGTTTCTTTTTCTGTTTCTGTTTCGGCAGTGTTGCCAACTTGAAGACTTGCAGACTGACGTGAAAGCACGTATTGTTCTGCAGTTTCTGTGCTCAACGAGTAGCGGGTGCTGCCGCAAGCCCAAAGCTCTCACAGGCGGTCAGTCTCACAGGAGCCTCGCGCTGCAGTCTCCGCGTCCAGATTGAAAATGAATCGCGTATTCGCAAAGCCGCCGCTGATTCTGACCTGCGGTCTGATCCACTATGGCAGAGCACTTTAAGTCAGTATCACTTCTGGATCTTTACTCTTCTCTCAAAGAGGAGAACTTTCCTCACACAAGGAGGCCTGCTCAGAATATGTTAGTTCTCTTTGGATCTACCTACATGAGAACAAACATTCTAGTGATGAAGTTCAACAGATCCAGATCCTCTCTCACTGATACCTGTCAGCTGTCCTTCACATATCCACCTCAGACTTCAATACACTTGTTCCAACACAGACTGGACTTTTCTCACTGAGTAAGAAAAACTGAATTGAACTGGAAAACATCAAAAGCACTTATTGCTTTTGTATAAAGTTAATCAATTGCTGGTCTTTAACATACATATTTAAGGTAAGGTTTAAAGGTATCTTAAAAAATATATATACTTTAAACATACTGTATTTTGTATTTTCATAGCCTTTACTGTAACATGTATTCTTACCAGTAGCAGCTCAAAACCATATAATTTACAGTTTTTTTTTTATAAAGTAATAGCATTAATATTGAGTTAATTGAATTAAGTTCAGCCTATTGGTTCGGTCCTCCACAACGGTCCCAATTTCTCATGTGGCCCCTTGGGAAAATGAATTGCCCACCCCTGCTCTAGAGGAACTCCACCACAGTCGCATGACTTCACGTCTCCATTAGGACTAGTGGTCTAGTGAGGACGCTTAGTCGACCAAGGACAGTTTCTCATAATTATTCTGATAATTAGTCTTTATGTGTATATATTTATGTGTATATTATTTCGCGATGGTTTCTCACTGTAAAGACCTAAAGGATCTTTTTATTCTCACATTATGTAAATTGGCTTCCGTGAGAAGATGTCAAAGATGTTAAAAGTTCATGTTCCCTCCCCCAGTCGTTCTGTCCAGCGATGAGGAGGAGGCCGACACCGCCAGCACGGGAAGCGTCAACCGACTGGACAGCGCCTCGCCTCGACCCGCCGACTCGGCTCACTCCTCCCCGGCGCCCTCTGGAGGCCGAGTGGAGGCTGCGGTGAAGAGCGCCGGAGAGCAGGAGGAGCCCAACGGCGAGTTCTTCGAAGATGTCAACATGAAGATCACGATACCGCGGAGGGCCCGGATGAAAGACCAGGTGGGCGTCTAACGTAGTTTAACACTCGGGACCCCAAATTTTAGGGCATTTTTGCTCATTTTCTTTCTCTGTGGTCTTGATTTTCTCTGTAATGTATAATATATAAAAGTAATGTATAATATATAAATATAATAAAGTTTTGCTCCTCTCTGGAAACAGAACCATTATGACTAGAAGTAGAGAGAACTACTGGAAATGTGGTCATGGCAAAGTCATGGAAATCCATTGGTCAAAATGTGTGTGAACCCTTTGTTGAGAAAGAACCACTCATGTTCTCTTCGCTTCTCTTTTTTTTCTTTTTATCTTGCAAGTTCGGGAATCAACCTCCCGAGCAGTTTTCTCCGAGGCCGAAGAAACCCAAGTTCACGTCCAACAAGTGCGACAGCATCATCCTGGAGTGTCGGAGCGTCAGGGTGGGGACTCTGCGCAGGATGGTGACGAACCCCGTCGTCGTGAGTACTCTCTTTATCGTTGAATTAATATAAATAGTGAAAGTGTATAACGTTGAGATTCTGTCCTGAAATCTCCTGACGTGGGCAGAAAGGTTTTGAAAAGTATCCAGTTATGCAAACTACGAAATGCATGAAATAAAACCAATACCAGTACTGATGACAGAAAGTAAAATCTTTTTAAAATGTCCCTCATACTCTGCACTTCGTCCAGAAGTTTCACAATAAAAGCCTTGTAGGCACGTGAAGTGATTATGTCCCCACAGCGTTTAGAGGGCTTTTAATGTACTGGACTTTTCTTATTTTGAGATAAATGCATATATAACTTGTGTAAAGGGCTCATATGTGAAGTTCTGGCGCCATAGAAAGTAGAAAAACAAGACAGAATATCTTCAAAATCCCTGTGACGCTTCTTGTTCTCTCTCTGCAGTTTTCCATCGAGCAGATCCGGCTGGAGACTGAAGGTAGGCCTGAACCAGCAGAAACGAGTCCAGTAAATAAAACTGTGCACTACCCGTTGGACTGTGACCTCACACATGTGGAAGCTTTCTGCCTTTTTTTTTTTTAAAACAGCAGCTAGAAACACATGAACCAACGACTCGTAGTGTTCTTTTACCTTCAGGGGGTGGAACGGAACAGTGGTGGTGTTTGGGGTTTAGGAGTGTGAGATTCTTCACATAGTCCGTGTTTTAATGCAGTAGATGTTTGTGGAGAGCGAGAGTTTCTCCTGCTGGTTCTACACACACACACACCAGACTCCATTCACAAAAACAGTGATTTAACCTTTCAGGACTCAGGAGTTGCTGCTCTGCTGCTGAACCCATCTGGTAGTGTTTGTGTTGTTGTGAGACTTTAGTGAATCCAAACTGACCCTTTTAAAGTCACACAACACAAACACACTGACATCTAGTTTCCTCATAAACGTTCTCTGACTATATTCTTCCGTGTGACTGAATTCACCTGCAGAGGGTCAATAACACAACAAATAACAATAACACACAAACCTTAACGTGGTGAAATCAGATCTTAAAATGTGTTTTTGCTCGTCAGGCTCGGAGCGCAACAGCGTGGAGACAATCTGTCTGCGGGCGTCGGAGCTGATCAGCTGCGAGTGGTGCAGTGTCCGGAAGCTTCCGGTCTTGTTCTTCCAGACGACTCCGGTGGAGTGCGCCCGCCTGCGCTCGCAGCTCGACATGTCGGAGGAGAAGGGAGCGCACTGGTACGACTGTGCCGGGGACCGTGAGTACACCAATAACACAGTGTTATTAGTAATAATAATAATGCTTTAATTTTATATAGCATTAATACACAACAATATACAACCAGAGGAGTCGTCCCCTGGTGGTCAGTAGAGAGAATGCATCCTTAAGACATGAAGCAGAGGCTGCGGTCGAATAGTCAAATAATTACCTCCTAATGTCTAACCCTAAGCACTTTTCCTTAACCTCTGTGGAAAACGTCACGGGGTCAAGGGAAGATGGGAAGGAGAATTCATGAGGAGTTAGGAGAAGACAACCGCGGTGTTTGGCAAATCCGACTCCACTTTCACTAAGCGACATAGTTATGACACGACGGCAGGCGCATGTTAGTGACGGCAGTATACAGTCAGCGGTGAAACTACAATGCTGTAGTCCATCTCGGACCACAATAAAGCGCATCTTAAATACTTCGTCCATCTTCTTACAGTGTTGCGTCATGCAGACGACATAAACAACCCGGTTCATAGTATTACTTTATTAACGAAGTTGGAATAGAAATGAAAGAAGGAATATGAAAGTGAAACCAACGTATTTTTCACAGTAAGTACAAAGCTACTAAACTGTCTCTTTGTTCAGTTTCAAACATGCTGAATTAAATACGTTCTCACACTAACAATGTGTGTCATATATGTGTGTCTCATATCCCTTTTTGTTGTTATGGTTTATATGCAGATTATAATCTGATCATAAAAATATGCAGACAACAGTTTATGAAACACCACACAACTTGTGTTGACTTGATATGTTTTATTGTAATGTGACAAAATAGTTGATTAAAAAGATGATAATCAGAAATATGACTCAGACTGAAGAGCTCGTCCAGTTTAACTCTTTCATTAAAGCTTCTGTACCTGAAGTCAAATAAAGTAGTACACCAGAGAGAATATAAAATACGTCAGTTTGATCACTTTACAGCAGTTTTCAGCAACGTAACGGCCGAATTGCGCGTCACTTTAAATGTTGCCGCCGCAAGGAATTGTGGGTCGGCATTATCTCCTTTCCTTTCGCAAAGGCAGGTCCAGTGTTTCCTATGCTAAAGGAGCTAAGTTAGGAAGCATTGAAGCTCCTTTCCTTTGCGTTTAGATAATTCGACCGGCACTTATCATGGCGGCCACTTAGGTACTGCCGGGTCATTTCACTCAGTTAGGAAGGTTCCTAAACAAAATGGACTATTCGACTGCAGCCAGAGACATCACTCAAAAGAACCACAGGTTGCCTTCTGGTTTATGTCTAGGGATTTTATTGTGAAAGGGAAGGAGTGAATTTGGTCTCCTCTGGAGTAATAAAGTTTGCCTTCTGGGTTCAGACTCAAAGCCTCTGTGTTGTTGTTTACTATTGTTTATGTTTTGAATACTTCCGTTCTGCACAACATGATCAGTTGATGCTTGTATTGCTTTTTCCGCCTTGTTTCAAAGCTGCAAAGAGAATTGAAGATGATGTTGCAGCTTAGTTTTCTGTGGCCTGAAATAACACATTCTGCTTTTTTAAATATGAACTTGCCATGCTGTTATGTACTGAAGTGTATTATGGGCTGTTCTTTGTTAAAAGTTAACGTGCAAGGTCTTAAAACGGACTAAACTAAACATGTTTTATTTCGGGGTGTTCCTCCCAGAGTTCGGCTGGTTTCATCGTCGCTGCACTTTATGTCCCGCATCGTTAATATCCATTTTTTATTTTTATTTTTTAACGCTGCAGAACATTGAAGCTGAAATGATTTATGAAAAGCATGAAGACTATAAAGCGTAGAGAGGAAACGGGATACTGCAATGATATAAAGTGTTTGATTCGTTTAGTGCATTTCAAATGAAGTGCGCCTCTCTGTGTCCGGCAGCGTCGGACGAGAAGTTCATCGTCCTGATCTTCGAGAACGGCCTGGTGATGAAGGAGCAGGCCATCCTGGAGGACATCCTGGGCGAGATCGGCCGCACCAACAACCTCAGCAACTTCCCGGCCAAGCTGCCCTTCGAGGAGGCCAACATCCGGCTGGTCAACTACAACAAGGCCCTGAAGCAGAAGGAGGAGAAGGTGAGCTGCGTTTAACCTCCAGAGGTTTGATTTCATTCATTCTCTAACGGGAAGAAGCAGAAAAGCCGGATCCAGACAATGTTTGTTAATTCTGCTAAACAAATAAGTTGTTAAAATGTTTGGTGATTATCGCTGAAAAAAAAGTCAGCTTTTGTTACACCAGTGGTTCTCAAACTACCTCCGCGCCCCACTAGAGGGTCGCGACCCTCTAGTGGGGCGCGGGGCAGAGATGCTGTTTTAAAAAAATAAAAAAATATAATCCTTTATTAATCCCACAGTGGAGAAATTATTCTTTGCATTTCACCCATCCTTAGTAATTAAGGAGCAGTGTGCTGCTGTGAAGCACTGGGGCTTCAGTGTCGTGCTCAAGGACACTTCAACATGAAACTATGGAGAACAGGGATGAACCGCTACCTTGTGGTTTCAGGACGAACACTCCCCATGAACATGATAACTTTACACAGTACAAAAGTACACAGACATAACATGTCATTAATAAATACATGGAGAAATGCCTGTACTTTCGTGTAAGTGTTTACATTACGCCGTTTAGAGGTTACTCTTGCGCGACTCGCCGATTCCGTGAGATCTCAGTGAGGTCGGCTTTTCTGCTGTTGCGTCTCTCAAAACAGAATATAAATCTAAGTTCAACATTGAGGATGAATTGAGAGTGGCCGTATCAAATCTACAACCCTGGTTTAAAAATATTTGTAGAAGAAAGCAGCCACTATTTTTTGCACAGAGAACTTTATTTGCATTGTTCTAACAATGTGATTGCACATGTTGTTATTTTTTTGTCTGATGGAGCAATCTGGTTTACTTGAAAGGGATTTGAATTTTCTTTATTCTATTATTTGAAAAAGCACGGATGGAGGAGTCACAAAAAGTTGGACCAATTTGTTACAATTTTGTTGGGGTGGTGGGGCCTAAAATTTTTTCTTCCTCCCAAGATTCCCAAGTTTCACTAAGAGTTTTTTGGGGACTGAAAACAAAATTGACTTAATTTTTTTTTTTTTTATGTGGTAATGAAATGATAAAAAAAGGTTGTAAATTGGACGTTAATTTTTAGATATTAACAGCAGAAACAGGGATTCTGGGGAGATTGGTTTGTTTTTGTTTATGGATTTTATTTGACTCAAAACTACAGAATGTAATAATTTTATATAAAACTGGGGTGTTTGGTTAAATGTATCAGTATTCTTCCACTTAATCTAATTTCTGTGGGAAAATCTGCCGTAATTTATAAGAAAACAAAAACATATTTTTTTATATTTACAATCAAATTTTTCCGGAGATTCTTAAGTCTGGTTGTTTGTGCTTAATTTTTTTTTACATTTCTCTCTCTCTCTCTCTCTCTATATATCTCTATATCTCTATCTATATATCTCTATCTAGGAGAATCCGACCCAAAGTCCTCTCAAAACCTCACTCGGCTCCCCGGTGAACAAGGTGGCGCAAGTCTCCCCGGTGAGCCCGGCCACCGTGCACGTACGCTCGCGGATGGCCACCCGGCAGCACACCGGCAGCTACTTCGAAGACGACGACGAGGACATGACCGACCTCCAGCCGACCTTCTCCGGGCCGATCGTCAAGTGAGGAAACTCTTCCAGGCTTCAGCCGTAGAGCATCAGGGGTTCAGAAAGAAAGTCCAGCTCTCGGCACTTTGGAGATGATTTAATGACGATGTGAGGCTGAACCAAATGTCATTTATTCATATTCAAAGAGGCATGGCGAGGTTATTTGTAGAGCACATTTCAACAACAAGGCGATTCGAAGGCCTTCACATAAAAGCATCAAAATATAATGCAAAAGAAAAGATTTAAAAACAATTAAGAACATTCATTTGAACATTAAAAACAGTCAAACAATAAAAAGCGGGAAAAAAGTTCCAGTTGAAGAAATAAAATGCAAAAGAGGTTTTATATTTTCATATACGGATGAAGGAATTAATGGATGCGTTGATGCATTACATTTCATTTAGCTGACGCTTTTATCCAAAGCGACTTACATTATTGCTCTATACATATATATTAGGGGTTAAGTGTCTTGCTCAAGGACACAACGACTAGGACTAGCTTGAACCACCGATCCTCTGATTGAAAGACGGGCATGCTAACCACTGAGCCACAGTCGCCCCTGATGCATGGATGCGTTGATGCATGGATGCGTTGGTGGATGGTCTCCATGGCGTGGAATGCTGCCGTAACGCTGTGGGCGGCGTCTTGTGTTGCAGGTTGATGATGTACCCGCCCCCTCCAGCCAAAGGCGGCATGTCGGTCACCAACGAGGACCTGCACTGCCTCAACGATGGAGAGTTCCTCAACGACGTTATCCTCGACTTTTATTTAAAGTAAGTGTATGAGACGACCTTTAAAACACTATAAAAAATCTGCTTTTATTTTTTCGCTTCAGTTGCTTCCTCCCTTCTGTCCGTCTGCATTAGATATTTAGTTCTGGAGAAGTTGAAAAAGGACGACGCACAAAGAATCCACGTGTTCAGCTCCTTCTTCTACAAGCGGCTGAACCAGCGCGAGCGCAGGAACGCGCCCGACACGACCAGCCTGCCGTGAGTCTGCAGCCCGACGACTCGTTCACTCGTTCACTCATTCACTCAGCTGCTCGAGCTTCAATTTGTGCTTTCTGATTTTCCCAGAATCCAGAAAAGGAAGCACAACCGGGTGAAGACGTGGACTCGGCATGTGGATCTCTTCCAGAAGGACTTCATTTTTGTTCCCATCAACGAGTCGTGAGTCTTCTCTATAACTTATTAAAAAAATATTTTTTCAGTTTAATCCATTTTTATTTATTATTCTCCTATTTTAAAAAAAAAAAGAAAAAAAAAATTGATTAACATATTTCTTTATTTTTCTATTCCTTTATTAAATTTTTACATTAATTTATTTTTATGTTCTATTCTCAAATTTATTTAATTCTATATATCTTTTTTTCTTATCGATTTTTCTTATTTTTGTAATTACACCTTTATTAACATTTTTAAACACATTTTTCTTTGTTGATTTACATTTTTTTTAAGTCTAAATAATAATAATAAGCGACTGACTTGTGCTGTCAGAGCTCACTGGTATCTGGCCGTCATCTGCTTCCCGGGTCTCACGGGTCCGGTTTACGAGCAGAACCCGCTCTTCCCCTCCGGCCCGGCTGCGGGCCCCCCGTCGGAAGAGAACCTCCCGGATCACTGCCGCCCTCTGTCCCCCGACGGCACCTCGGAAGACCCGCCCGGCCCGCCCGACTTGGAGTCCTCCGCCAGAGAGAACGCGTTGGCCTTCACAGACGGGGGACCCGAGAAGTCCGGCATCGGGCCGGCACAACAAAGCACAAGTGAGTCAATGAAGCGTGAACATGAGGTGGTACATTATGATGTACATGAGGACACGGTAGTAAAGTATTACATAGTATTCGTTCATCAAGAGCAGGATTACTTCAACATCGGGAATTTATTCTCCAGCTACTTTGCTTGAGTGAAAATACAAATTAATGGGATAAATACGTATTTTTAACATATCTTTAGTATTATTTGTGGTGTCTGTGCCAACATTAGCAACATTAGCATCATTAGCGTTGTATCTTTATTGTTTAATCTGCCAACTGATTTCTGGATTAATCGCTTGGTGTGTAAAATATCAGGAAATAGTAATAAAAACAAATAAACGTCCTTCCCGGTTTTCTCAAAGTCCACGCTGATGTCTTTAAATGTATTTTTGGGTCCAAAAGCAGAAATCAGAAGATCTGCGTATTTGAGAGGCTGAAAACTGCATTTTCTGCCATTTTAAGTACAAATAATCAAAACGATCCGTCACGTTTTGTGGAGATTCGCTCCTCTAAATTCTGAATACCAGATCGTACATTTCACAGGAATTTTGTAAAAAAATAAAAGAATCTTCTGTAAAAAGATTATTCTAGTGATATTTTCTATGAAAAGCAAATGTAGATCTGGATTTGACCTTCTGACCTTCAGAGTCTCCTCAAAGCAGACCTTCATGCTTTGTGGAGACGAGCTGATGAAGGTTCGGTTCGTCTTCACTGTGTTGTGATGAGGGAACTGAGCTGATGACCTGCTGTGTTCAGGTGAGCTGCAGAGGATCAGCATCTGCTACAGTTCAGCCAGAGGAGACGACGACGCCTTCAACTTCTCCGACGACCAGAGCTCCTGTCAGGTACTCTTCCTCCTCTCCCTTCTCCTCTTCCTCCTTTTCCTCTTCCTCCTCCTCCTCCTCCTCTGCTTCCTCCTCCTCCTCTTCCTCTCCTCCACTTCCTCCTCTACCTCTTCATCCTCCTCCTCGTCCTCTCCCTCCCCCTCCTGCTCCTCTGCTTCCTCCTACACCTCCTTACCCTCTCCTTCTCCTCCTCTTCTCCACCCCCCGTCCTCCTCCTTCTCCTCCTCTCCTCCCTCCTCCTTCTTTCCCTCCTCTTCCTTCTCTCCCTCCCCCTCCTTCTCCTGCTCCTTCTCCTCCTCTCTAACTCATTTATGTCTCCAGGACGAGTGCAGTGAGGACGGGGCTCTGGCTGAAGACGCTCTCGGCTCGGACATCTCCGCTGCGTCCGGCAGGCTGAACCTCTGCAAACAGTAAGCTGCTGCACTTGCTGCTGCTCGCCAGCAGGCGGCGCCGCTCTGCAGCCAACCAGGAAATGTTGCTCTGTTGACGTTGCTTCTCTGCTGCAGGCCCTGCATCCTCATCATGGACTCCCTGCGAGGTCCGGCCCGGTCCACGGTGGTGAAGACTCTACGAGAGTGAGACTTTATTTAGAGGCTTTTAGAAACTTTATTTTAGAGACTTTATTTAGAGGCTTTATTTACAGAACCAAAGGCTTCCTCTTGACTCTTATCCAGTGTTCTTTAAACGGTGGAACCATCTCCGGGGTGCGTTTGTTTTAGGTACCTGGAGGTGGAGTGGGAGGTGCGTAAAGGGACCCAGCGGAGCTTCGGGAAGGACGTGATGAAGGGTTCGAGTCCCCGAGTTCCTCAGCAGGACAACTTCAGCGACTGCGGTGTCTACGTCCTGCAGTACGTGGAGAGCTTCTTCCAGGTGAGACGACCAACGTCAGCACATTTTTATGTTTTTAGCCTATAAAAAGAACTATAAAATCATATTTATGTCACAGGCTTCAAACGGATGATATAGAAGATGGAGGATTATATTTGGTACAGTAAAAAAAAAAAAACATTTAAAAAAAGTTAAATGTATGTGTAAATACTAAATAATAGAGCTATAAAATAAATATTTCAAAATGAATAAATAATATTAAATACAAAGACAAAATATGTAAATACTCAAATAAATATTTCTAAATAAATAATAATCAAATACAAAATGAAAAAAATATCAAAAAAATGTGTTTATACTAAATAATAGTCATAAAATAAACCTCATACCTGCAAACTTGTCCCTTTTCGGCGAAATTTGAAATCAACACGTCATCCACGTGAATCGTGTGGATCCAAAGAGTTTTTGTTTGGGTCCCCCAAAAAAGCGTTTCTGTGATTGGAGTGAGACACGGAGAAAAGATGATGTTGTGATCTTCGCAGTAAAGCATCTTTGATGTGTCGAGTCTTGGCCAATAAGTGTTAAGATGTCTACAGCGTCTTCATTTCCCTACAACCAGTTTTTTAATGGAAGCTAGTCAGCTTGCTATCACGTTAGCTAAATACGTAACGTGATGAAACATGCCCTAACCCCCCCCCCCCCCCCCCCCCCCAGTCTGGTTCAGTTCATGCAGTCACTCGTTAACGTTAAACCGGCACACCGGCGGATCTGGTAGCAGGTTGTTTTTTTAACTCAAAGTAGAATGAAGCAAATTACTTAGTTGGGCTTAGCCAACAACGTGATTTTGTGGTCATAAGAGGCCCAGATATTGATCAGATGATGTGAATGAAAGAGTTTAAGGAAGATGACGCTCTATATGTAGCGAAGCTTGATGCAGGGCTGAGATGCAGGTGGCGCTTAAGGTGGAGGGCAAAACAGAAAGGAGTCAGTACAGCTTCCCACTGTCCCAGTGTAACACCCGTCACATGTAGCTATATAATATTATCTGAATCGTCTCGGTGTTGTAGTACTATGGGCGGGGTCCCGGGTACAGTTTTAAATATGATGGCGCTATTACCTGTTTTTTATAAATTAATATTATGGTTCCTACAACCGTTACTCTCTAATTATGAAAACTGAATTAACTGGCGGTGCCTCCAATAGAATTTAGGTAGTAAAATAAAAGATATGTGTCTCTTATTTAGTCCTTTTATCTGGTGTTGAAATTATATTTTACCCCTTCGTAAACAGTTCTGGAACTTTAACACACCCAGAATACATCAACTGCCTTAAAACACAGTATGGTATTTATTATAGTAGTATAGGCAACGAACAAAAACATGCAGATAGATCTCTTATAAATGACAATATCAACAGGGACACTACAAAATATCAACAAAATATTGCTTCTGCCGTCCACTATTACGCGATACTTCTAAATCCGCTTAAGTCCCACCCCTCTACAAAGACGTAGTTTCAGGACAACCCAATTAACCCACATAAAAACAAAGATTGACAGATTACTCTGTAAAATAAGTTAGGCTGTTAGAAAGCACATGCTGAATCAAGTAAACATCACGCAAACTATGCTCATTTGCATAAACTCAAACTTTTGCACTGTAAAGATAACTCACAAATTATTATCTACTTTTAACTTAATGTTTTAGAAAACTATTTACATCCTGATGTCTAAATGATATTTGTAGACAGGGCTACACCAGTATTTCATAAACATTGATAAAGCAGGGTATGCTAAAAGCAGCCTCTGCTCCACGGAGATCAATTACAGTAAAAAGGGCTCACATGCCCTCTCTTCACACTTACTTAATACAATCAAACCTTTTTCACCCCTTATGAGTTTGCAGGTATGAAACCTTTCTAAATAAATAAATAATATTAAATAAAAATTGACAAAGATCAAATAAATGTGTAAAAAATAAAATAAAATAAATCTTTCTAAATAAAAAATAATCAAATAAAAATTATCTAAAATAAATGTGTGTGTATACTAAATAATAGAGCCATAAAATAAACCTTTCTAAATAAATAAAAATGGACAAAGATACAATTAAATGTGTAAATACTAAATAAAAAGCCATACAATATTTTTCCACAACAAATAAATAAATAAAAATGGACAAAGTTAAACACAAAAATAAAATAACTATAAATTGAATCTAAGAATTGGAGCATTTCTCCAATGAGTAAGTCTCTGACTCTCTCTCTACTCCATCAGTAGATATATTTATTATTAAATATAATAACCCTCTTCCCTGTTCTTCCTCCTCGTACAGAATCCCATTCCCAGTTTCCATCTGCCCATGAGCCTGTCCGAGTGGTTTCCGCAGCAACGCATGAAGACGAAGCGCGACGAGATCAAGGAGCTGATCCTGAAGATCAAAGAGCAACAAGAAGTGGACAAGAGAGGGGCGGAGCCGCGACAGGCTCCGCCCAGCTCCCCCGGGGAGCCCGAGATCGAAGAGACCTCTGGGTGGACGGACCCGCCGCCGAACTTACCCATCAGCCCCTGAAGCGACGGGGGAAGGGGCGAGGCCTGGAGATTAAAAAAAAAAAAAGGAGGGAAGAAACGGTCCTCGACTCCCTCATCAAACACACACTTCGATTTGTACGGATTAATAAAACGTGAGCTGTAAATACGCCGGGAGGTTTCTTTGTAACCGTTGTTTTAGTTTGTCGTGAAGCGGCCGCTCTGAGTTGTGTTTCCCTGGAGGTCGCTCTGCTCCGGGCCGACCCGCCGAAGAACCCGCTCTTTTGTAAAGACGGACACGAGGAGGAGGTTGTGTGTTCTCAGCCCGCCGCCTGGAGGACGAGGAGTGAACTGTCGGCTCGGTGCCGTGTGTGTCTCTCCGTTTGCGGTCGATGGTTTCCAGCATTAAAAGCATCCGGATGCAGGAGCGCCGCTTCTGCTTCCGCTCTTCATTCCTGCTGCGAACGCTTTTTGTTCTGGAAGAAGTTTTATTTATAATGTTCCAAAAGGGTTTGTTTTGTTTTTAGCAGGAATTAAAAATGGAAACATCCAAAAGTAGTTCACATGAAAGTCTGTCGGAAAACACAAGAAACAAGTTCTTCACCTGAAAGAAGAGTAGACAAAAAATATGATATGAATGTACTGTATTGTGTACTTTAGTACAGTGTGTGTATAGAGTGTTCTCGCTCTACCTTGTCTTGCCACTGTGTATATACTGTACACATATACGTGTGTGTGTGTGTGTGTGTGTATATACTGTACACGCACACACGTGTGTCTACAGTATATACGTGAGAGAGTGTGAGAGAGTGTGAGAGAGTGTGAGAGAGTGTGAGAGAGTGTGAGAGAGTGTGAGAGAGTGTGAGAGAGTGTGAGAGAGAGACTCGAGCACTAAATGTGCACAAAGAGTTCCTTAAACACTAAATGTAGATTTATTAATCCGCTGCTGAAAGTAGTCCCCAGAAGGATGCACACTGGCTGCGTTCCAATTCGCTTCCTGTGTCCTGGTGATACTTTTGGTCCACGCTGCCGTCACAAAGTACTTCCTGTTCCGCAGCCCTTTAAGACGAGGGCCTGGTCCCATTCTACACGCAGACTCGGGGTGCGTTCCCATTCGGTCTGAGAGGGTTCAACTCCGTCTACTTCATTATAGCCTTGAACTTTAGCCTTGAACTTTTAAATACTACGTCCTAATACTTGGTACGTTAAATACCACGTCCCAATACTTGGTACGTTAAAAACCATAAATACTACTTCCCAATACTTGGTACGTTAAAAACCATAAATACTACTTCACAATACTTAGTACATTAAATAACAAATACTACGTCCTAATACTTGGTGTGTTAAATACTACTTCCTAATACTTGGTACGTTAAAAACTATAAATACTACTTCCCAATACTTGGTACGTTAAATACCATAAATACTACGTCCTAATACTAGGTACGTTAAATACCACGTCCCAATACTTAGTACATTAAATACCATAAATACTACTTCCCAATACCTGGTACGTTAACTATGAATATGAACCGACACGTTGTTTGTTATTGTTAACAGATATAATACAAATTGAATATATAGATTTAATAACGTAAGACATAATACAACAATATATAACACCAAGTATAAATATATAAATGTTATAAAAAGTAGACTGTTGAACTGTTGATTAAAAAATACTAAAATATGATGTAATAGATATAATAATAAATTATATCAAATGTAAATTATAATACAAAAATACCAAATTATAATTAAATAGATATAATATAAAATGTATATTATGTACATAATGCTCCAAGTATACATATATAAATATTAGAAAAAGTACTGATTATAAAAAATACTAAAATATGACAAAATATATATAACAATAAATAATATATATATATATATAATAAATATGATCAAATGTAAGTTATGTACATAATGCTCCAATATGTAACACCAAGTATAAATATTATAAAAAGTAAACATTGTTTTTATTTCACATAAACTTTATTTTAGGAATATTTCACATTTTCAAGGATTCTTTAAGAATTAAGAAGAATTCACATAAAGACCAAACGACCCTAAAATAAAACTAAATGTGTTTTATCTCACAAAAAATAAACTGCAGATTAACATAAAATATGTAATCCTGTTTTCATCAATTTAATAATCTAATTAAATGATGCAAAAGGTCTTTAGGGCCACTGGGTCATCATGCAGGATCACCAGAACCTCCTTCAGCCCAGATCCAGCAGAGACCAGCTCCTGGCAGCAGCTCCTCCTCCTCTTCTTCCTCCAGGACCAGAGCTCCCCCTCTTCCTCTTTATCATCCTCCTCCTCTTCATTCTCCTCCTCCTCCTCATCTTCCTCTTCATTCTCTTCCTCCTCCTCCTCCTCCTCCATGTTGCTGGATCCTCTGGAGGGAGCCCACCAGGAGAACCAGAACCGGGACTGAGGGCAGACTGTGAGAGCTGCTGCAGTAAATGAGGATTTCTAAAGGAATCCTGGTGCTGTGAGAGAAAGAAACCTTTGAGTCCAGCGTGTCACTAAAACCTGGTTTCAGATCTCAGATCAGCACATATTTAATAAGACGACGCCTCACCTGCATACTGAAACATACATAGAAGAGTTACTGCTGGTTCTCCACCTGCAGAGTTAACTCAGCAACACGCATCCTTCATGTGCAGGTCTGGGATCAGTGACGGGCCGCAGACACAGATTAGCACATTGTTGTCGTCTTGGACGTTATCCCGGTAATCTCGACCTTCCCGGAGTAATTACTGCTCACATGTCGACAGTGTGGAGCACGCCGGTAATCATAATGATGATAAAGCAGCATAAACTATCATAAATCAGCATAAACCAGCAGCATAGTGATGGTCCCCAGAGGATGAATCCTCCCGTTTTTGGTGATGCTGCCACCACCCAAAACCTGTCCTCTAGCGCCACCAGCAGAGCAAAGTTGTACTTTACCTGCAGAACGTGAACTCATTCTTACCTTAGTAGCCCAGTGTTTAAAAGCATACTATTTAAATATTTATACTTGGTCTTATGTATTTTAGCATTATGTGCATATCTATTTTAGTATTTTTTTTAAATCAACATCAGTTTTATAATATTTATAACACCAAATATAATAAGTACACTGTTGAACTTAATACTAAAATATGATAAATTAGATCAATAACATAAATATATTATATAAAATATATATTTTTTAAACCGCTTAACGCTGGGACAGCGCCCTCTAGGAGGGAGACTGCTGCTTTTTCTTGCCCGTGACGTCACGGGGCCGGTTTTCCCAGGATTGCTGCGGGAGTCGGAGGCTGCGGGGCGGGGAGAGTGTGGCCCAGGCTTCCGAGCGGACACCGTATCATCCGGAGACAACCCCGAGCCCGGACGGTCGGGGGGAGCAGAACGAGCGCTTCTTCTTTGAACCTTTCTTCCGTTTCTCTGTCGGTCGGTCCGGGATTTTAACCGCGAGTCCCGGGAGTGCACGCGCTTCTCAAAACGAGGTAAGACACCGCCGAGTAGCCGCTCTTAGCTTTGTTGAGAGGACCCACGCCAGACTTCCTTCAAATGTTTGTCAATTTAAAGTTTTCATGGAGATGAACAGAGGCGCGCGTGTATAACAACATAATTCAATACATATTTCAAAGAGTTATGAGACACTCTACAATTCGGCACACAAATAATCCACCGTGTCTCTTTTGTATTGCAGTAGGGCTCCAACTTTTTCACTACAGCCAACCGGCGCTGCCATTGCTGCCGACGGGGGTTCTCTCGCGTAAGAATGTATAGGCAAGCGGTGTTTAAAAGTTGGATTATTACTAAAATTGTCACGCTGTGTGGATTAACACGCATGCCGAATTCACGATAATCGTCTCCTAATTCAGAAAAGTGATGGATCAACTGAGCATGGCGTGTGTCTGGCGTGCGACGCGAGTCCCAAATTCTCACGTTTTCTGAACGGGGTTGGACAACCGGAGTAGGAAACGGCCACACACACGCGCATATCGAGCAATAACGAGCGTTTATTTCCTCGCACGAGCCTCGTTGCGTTAGCCGGGAGTGGACGGGAGGGACGGGCTTGGCAGCTGCGACAAGAACCCACTGGTGCGTTCATGACTTGTTGTGTACAGCAGCACCAGTATGTCACATCTCACAATGTGAGCATGGCTGCGGCCTGCACGCGCACGCACACACACACAGAGACAGACCGACAGTGCTGCTGAGCCTGGGAAGAAGAATCAATGGACATGCTTTGCATAAGAAGACAAGCTGAGGGTGGTGTGTTCAGGGCCTTTGTGATATTACTGCGATGATAAAGATGACGTTTGGCCCTCAGGAGGAGTGTGTTACAGGGAGCAGTCTGTGTTTTTACATATTCCGTGTGTCATGATTACATAAGAGCTCTCTGTGCTTATTGTGTTGTTTTGAAATGACTATTATAGTCGTTTTATTCTCTTCCAGCTGCTGGAAACCCGTCTGGACTCCTCAAAGCACATTGTGTTGTCTTGTGTCCTGTCCTGCTTTGTCACTCACGGTCTGTGTGGACATAACAGCAGTTTGTGATGTCTGTAGTTTGTGATGTGTATAGTTTGTGACGTCTATAACACACATTGTGTGTTATAGACATTGTGTCCAGCGTGGATTCATTTGGGCGGAGGCCTCTCCAACAGCAAACTCCTGACGGGACTTTGACTCTCCACATCCGTCTTTTATGGCCGTTTTATTGACATAATGTCACGCGCACAATGGTGCTTATTGCAACTGGGCTGGCCTTACCCAGATCCAGGACCGCCCGGGATCAAAGTCCCTCTCCAGGAAGTGATCCTGACTGCTGCATGATGGTTATTGGGTTAGCATCGTCGGCTTTTATTTTATTGCGCTGCAGAGACGTGACTTCCTGGAAGGCGCTTGGCATTCTGGGTAACGGCTCACGTCCAAGCGTCTCATTCGGGATAAGCCGTTTATGTGCATCCTCGTCCATTAAAGGCGTCCCTGTGTACTTGGCAGTACGCCTCCGTGTACTTGTACTCTGATCGGACTGCATTGTGATAATAGGGGTTTAAATGGTTTAAATCGAAGGCAGAACATGTTTTTTTCCCGGTGACGTCATGTGAGATGAAGGTTCTCGGCCCTGCAGCTGAAGGCAGCGTCTACTTTCTCTCTCCTACTTGGTGGTGATGACGGAGCGGCCGGGTTCAGATGCCTCCTGTTACACACACACACACACACACACACACACACACACCCTGTCAGCCTTTGTAATGAGGGGAATGTGAGCCGAGTTCGGCACTTGGCGATGAAGAGTCTCGACTTACGCGCCTTCCTGGTCACTGTGAGGGAGATGTTGTGTTTTGGTTCTCGCACACACACACGCGGCCAGTCAGCAGAAGTCTCGTGGACTCCCCAGTAGATCAGTTATTGATATTCTGCTTTTTTTTCCTAGAATATAAGTTGTTCCTTTTCCCTCCGTTGGCATTGAAGAGCCGCTGACTGTCGCGTCTCTTTTTACCCAGAAACCCTTGCGTTTTAGGAGGGGGTTGCGTAGCTGGGGCGCCTAGCCGGGTTGCGTCGCCGGGCGGCGTACCCCGGGTGCGTGCCGCGTAGTCGCGTTGCGTAGCGTAGCGCAACATAGCTGGGTTGGGTCGCGTGGCGCGTAGCCGGTTTGCGTGGCCGTGGCGCATAGCGTAACCTAGCTGAGTCGCGTGCCGCGTGACGTAGCTGGGTCATGTAGCCTAACGTAGCAGGGTTGCATCGCGTAGTCGGGACGCGTAGTCGGGTGACGGGGCACGCACGGGGCGTGTGGCCGGGTGATGTAGCACGGGGCGCGCTCACCGAACTTTATTCCTCCTGGAAACAAACGAGGAAGTTGAGGCTTTTATTACAGGAAACAGACAGTGTATATCTTGTATATTGAATTAACCATTTTTTATTAAATTCATGAAGGAAAAATACTAAAAGATGAGTTTGTTCTTTTTTCATATTGTTTAGAAATTAATATTCTAACTGATCGAATGATCAACTTGTAATATTAATATTTATTAATAATCTCAGTCTGAATAATCCCACATTGATTAACTCTGCACATAAACCAGAGATGATTAATTGATTAGTTGTCAACTGGTAAATTTATTGTCAAATAACTTTGATAAATTGATTTAATACAAAGAAAAGAAGGTATTCTTTAATTCCATTGTTTTAAAATGAGAATATGTTCTAGTTTCTTCTCCTGAGTCAGTAAACTGATCATCTTTTGGAACATTTAACTGTCTAAAGACAACTTAAATCATTTGTCTCCCTTGAAAACGGAAGTTTATTTTGAAAATCCTGCGTGTAAAGTGACGTTCTGGATGCTGACGTCTGCAGCAACATTGCGTTGCTCTGGTCTCTGTTTCCCTCCCGGAGATGTTGCTCTCTCTGCTTTGCATGTCCAACATGTGATTTGCGTGCCGCTGTCCTCTGAGCTTATGACTTCACATTTATGTTTTAATATCTCGTCAGGCGGTGCACCTCTCGACCAGAACGTGTCTTAAAAACACAAAGAAACTAAGTGACGTGAAACTGAACCTCCAGTCAGAAAGCTGCAGGATATCAAGCTTCAGCATGGAAATTATTAATATTCCAGTTTCCTGTTATTCACCAACAGGACTTTGAGTCTAATTAAAACGCGTTTTGATGCCAGCAGCTTGAGTTATTTTTAAAACTTCACGTTTTTATGTTTTATTTTCTGCAGCAGACGTGCTGACCTCTTTAAGAACCCATAGGCCTCTCCCTGTGCGGAGCGTGGCCGCTGCAGTTGCATGCTGGGTAATATTCCCGGTTGAGTTTGGACTCGTCTGGAAGTGTTTTAGGTGACGATAGGATTCTGGAATACGAAGACGGACACTCAGCTGTGAGTCTGGATCCAACACGGAGACGGGCTTCACGCTCGTGTGTGTGTGCGTGTGCGTGTGCGTTTGTGTAAAAAATTTGTCCTCTGCTCATTGCTTCCTGTGGCTTTTCTCTTTTATTATATATTTTAAAAAAAACTATAATTTCCTCGTCCTTCCTCATTACTTCCTGTGTCGTTCCTCCAGCAGGACTTTGACCCGTTAATCCTCTCGTTCTCTATTAAACATTCAAATGACTCAGAGGAACTCTGAGAACTTGTTTCATGGCTCTGAATCCAGAGCTGGTTTTAGTTATTGAATCATTATGAAGGTTAATTATAGATTTTAAAAGATTTAATTACTGCTTATTGTTTAGCAGAGGAGGTAGTATGTATTCTGTTTGTTTGTCAGTAGGATTACAGAAAAATTTATTATCACTTAGTTATTTTTTATTACTGATTAATCCGGCTGATTATTTTCTAGATTCATCAAGTCATCGTTCATTCTATAAAATGTCAGAAAATTGTGGAAAAAAAACCCAAACATGTTGAGTTTGTTGTAATATACATACCTGCAAACTTCGGCGTTTTGAAATCAAAATATGTCATCCACGTGAATCGAGTAGATCCGGGGGGCTCAGCGTGTCTGACATTGGAGTGAGACACGGAGAAAAGCTGATGTTGTGATCGTCGCAATAAAACATCTTTGATGTGTCGAGTCTTGGCCAATCAGAATCAGAATCAGAATCAGAATCAGAAACTGTTTATTGCCAGGAATGTTTTCACAAACGAGGAATTTTTCGAGGTGGAAGGTGCATACATTGGACATGGGACGTTAGACGAGACAAACAACAAACAACGACAACAACAGTGCAATGGGTATTAAATAAGTGTAAGATAAGATAAGATAAAGTGCTCAGACAACAGATACGTTAATGTGAGTGTACGTTAAAGTGACATGTGTGTTTAAGTTAAAGTGTATGTTAAAGTGACGAGTGTTTAAGTTAAAAGTGTATGTTAAGTGGCATGAGTGTTTAAATATGAAGTGTGCAGAGGAGTGACCGGTAAGGAGAAAGAAAGAAGAGGAAAATGAAAATAAAAATAAAAAATAACTGGGGGTGACAGAGTCAGTCAGTGGGGGACCCGGGCCCTGTTGATGAGCCCGATTACCGACGGGAAGAAACTGTTTGTGCGGCGTGAGGTCTTGGTCCTGATGGACCTCAGCCTCCTGCCAGAGGGGAGGGACTCGAACAGGTTATGTCCAGGGTGAGAGCGGTCAACTGCAATCTTCCTAGCTCGCCTCAGAGTCCTGGAGGCGAACAAGTCTTGGAGGGACGGCAGATTACAGCTAATCACCCTCTCAGCAGACCATGGTGCACTTCTACGATGGTCTTAAAGGCAGAGCTGAAGTCCACGAACAGGATCCTGGCGTAGGTTCCTGGGGAGTCCAGATGCTGGAGGATGTAGTGGAGGGCCATGTTGACAGCATCGTCTACAGACCTGTTGGCCTTGTAGGCGAACTGCAGAGGGTCCAGGAGTGGGTCAGTCAGGGTTTTGAGGTGGGACAGGACCAGGCGCTCAAAAGACTTCATGACCACAGAGGTCAGGGCGACGGGCCTGTAGTCTTGAGTCCTGTGATCCTGGGTTTCTTGGGGACGGGGATGATGGTGGAGGCCTTGAAGCAGGCTGGCACGTGGCATGTCTCCAGGGAGGTGTTGAAGATCTCTGTGAACACCGGGGACAGCTGATCAGCACAGTGCTTCAGGGTGGAGGGTGAGACAGAGTCCGGGCCCCGCTGCTTTGCGGGGGTTCTGCTTTTTGAAGAGCCTCTCCAGAATAGTGAGGGTCGTCACTGGGGAGGCGTGAGCCCCCGATGGGCTGAGGGAGGGGGAGATGATGGTCTGTGGCTGGTTGATGGGCCTGTGGGGCGTGGCGTCAGGACTGCTCCATTGTCTTTCAAAGCGACAGTAGAACTCGTTTAGCTCTTCTGCCAGGCGGAGGTCGTTCATGGCGTGGGGGGTTTTCGGCTTGTAGTTGGTGATCTGCCTGAGCCCTCTCCAGACAGAAGCAGAGTCACTTGCTGAGAGCTGTTGTTGCAGTTTCTCAGAGTACAGTCGTTTAGCATCTCTCACCGCCTTGCTAAACCTGTATTTTGACTCTGTGTACAAGTCCTTGTCCCCCCTCCTGAATGCCTGGTCCTTTTGCAGTCTTAGCTTTCTGAGTTCCGCTGTGAACCAGGGTTTGTCGTTGTTGTAACTCACTCTGGAGCTGGTTGGAACACAGATTTTGAATTGAGTGAAAAACACGTTATTGCAGTTTTCTCCTACACGCTTGGTCCGAGTCATTGTGTATATGTGCACATTGCATCCCCTAACATGCAATAAATCTTTCGTGCTATTTCGACACTAGGGGGCGCTACAGTAATCCGGCCAATTTGGGTTTTGGTAATTTGTCATTTTTCGCCTTATTTAGCGTTTCTACTTTTGCTAACTCCTCCTACAATTTTTATGCGATCGACTTCAATTCTGTTCAAGAATGATCCCAAGACCCTTATGAGCGTAGGTTGTGCTCAGTGTGCATTTTCGGTGAACGGCCTCGACATGTCAAAGACGCACCCATTTTGTGCGGTTCGCTATGTCAGAGAAACCTGTTGTAACTCCTAGATACATGATGCAATCTCCCCAAAACTCCTCATGCATGATGCCGGTCCAGGCCTGAGCACATTTACATGAAGAAATGTTCACATTGTCATAGTGCCACCTACAGGCAAAAGTAAATCAGCCAAACCTGATCTACACTTCACTTAGAGTAACATGATCAGTTTTTCCTCTAGGTTTACAGCTTCAGGGGGGAGGGGGGATGGTGACGATGACACCAACACAAACACTTAAAGCAGTGGTTCTCAAACTTTTTCTGTAAATAACATAATTTTGTGACCCCATCTGTGCTTTTATAAATAACAGAATAAAGAAGATTGCAATCCCTTTCAAGAAAATCAGATTGCTCCATCAGACCCAAACAAATTAATTGCAATCACTTAGAACAATGAAAATAAAGTTCTATCTGTGCAAAAAACAACTAATATTTAGTTACTACTAAATAGCTCATTGTGGAAAACAATAAGCTAATTATTTTTTTGCAAAACAAAACAGAATTAGTGCAGATATGTGAGCCATCACGTTTTATCAGTATTAGTGGCTGCAGTGAGCTGCTTTCCTCTACACATTTTTTTAAAACGGGGTTGTAGATTTGATACGGCTGCTCTCAATGGATGCTCAATGTTGAGCTGAGATCTGTTTTCTGTTTTGAGAGACGTAACGGCAGAAAAGACCTCACGGAGACTTCACGGAGGCTTTTGGCAAAACGCCAAAAATCGACGAGTCGCTTTACCCGAAAGTACAGGCATTTCTCCATGTATTCATTAATGACTTAGTTTTATGCCCTGTACTTTTGTAATATGTGAAGCCAGCAGCTCATTGTTGGGTAAAAGCCACGAGCACTTTGGCTCGTTTCACTTGGAACAGGAGAGCTACTCCGGCTTCAGGAGAGCTACTCCGGTGCTCCTCAGGAGAACTACTGTTGCCATCTTCAACCTGGGAGCGTTTCAAACACAGATATAGCTGTCTGCTTTTTACGCGACATATTTTTCGACGCTCTCTGTCCGCTGGTGTGTGTGCTCAGTGTTCACCTGTGTTTGTGCACGCACGTGTCTGTGCACATCAGGGCGGAACTCCATCGTGCGCGATACAAAGATCAGCGAAGAAGTGTTAACGCGACCATGCAGAGACAAAAATTACAAGCTGTCGTGTGGATTAGATCAATAAAATACGGTGTAGAACAAGGTGTAGACCTGTTCTATAGGAAAGAGAACCTTAAATGTCTTGTGATCTGGCGCTATAGAGAAAATAACAGGGGTGTGGGGGGTTTCTTCAGCTGCTAGCAGCTTTAATTTTGTATTTTCTACCTTTTTTTTTTTTTTTTTTTTTAAGCAAAACGTAAATTGAAACGTATTTATTCTGGTTGGAGTCGTTTAATTCCTCTGATTCCTGAAGGATGTAGTTCAGTAAAAACACTCCAGGTTCTTCTCGCTGTCGGGCTCCTGGCCGTGAAATAAATGTGCGTTTTAATCGGGAGGAAGTGGGAACGTTAGGTTGGCGTCCAGCCAGAGAACATCTTCTAATATTAGAACCTTTTGAGATGCCTCCTGTTTTATATTCGGCTTCTATCGGCCGGCTCTCCTCCGGACCAACACGTCTCCCTCGCTGTGAGGAAGTTACCTCATAGTGGACAGATCACCAGACCTCGGGGACAGGAAGTAGACCGTACCAAGACCTCGGGGACAGGAAGTAGACCGTACCAAGACCTCGGGGACAGGAAGTAGACCGTACCAAGACCTCGGGGACAGGAAGTAGACCGTACCAAGACCTCGGGGACAGGAAGTAGACCGTACCAAGACCTCGGGGACAGGAAGTAGACCGTACCAAGACCTCGGGGACAGGAAGTAGACCGTACCAAGACCTCGGGGACAGGAAGTAGACCGCACCAAGACCTCGGGGACAGGAAGTAGACCGCACGAAACAGGAAGTTAACCGTACGAAGCCCTCGGGGACAGGTAGTAAACCGTACGAAGCCCTCGGGGACAGGTAGTAAATCGTACGAAGACCTCGGGGACAGGTATTAAACCGTACAAAGACCTCGGGGACAGGAAGTAAATCGTACGAAGATCTCGGGGACAGGAAGTAAACCGCACGACGACCTTGGACGGGAAGTAAACCATACGAAACAGGAAGTTAACCATACGAAACAGGAAGTTAACCGTACGAAGACCTCGGGGACAGGAAGTTAACCGTACGAAGACCTCGGGGACAGGAAGTTAACCGTACGAAGACCTCGGGGACAGGAAGTTAACCGTACGAAGACCTCGGGGACAGGTAGTAAACCGTACGAAGACCTCGGGGACAGGTAGTAAACCGTACGAAACAGGAAGTAAACCGTACGAAGACCGCGGGGACAGGAAGTAAACCGTACGAAGACCTCGGGGACAGGAAGTAAACCGTACGAAACAGGAAGTAAACCGTACGAAGACCGCGGGGACAGGAAGTAAACCGTACGAAGACCTCGGGGACAGGTAGTAAACCGTACGAAACAGGAAGTTAACCGTACGAAGACCTCGGGAACAAGAAGTAAACTGTACGAAGACTTTGGGGACAGGAAGTAAACTGTACGAAGACTTTGGGGACAGGAAGTAAACCGTACGAAGACCTTGGACAGGAAGTAAACCGTACGAAACAGGAAGTTAACCGTACGAAGACCTCAGGAACAAGAAGTAAACCGTACGAAGACCTCGGGAACAAGAAGTAAACCGTACGAAGACCTCGGGAACAAGAAGTAAACCGTACCAAGACCTCGGGGACAGGAAGTAAACCATGCGAAGACTTTGGGGACAGGAAGTAAACCGTGCGAAGACTTTGGGGACAGGAAGTAAACCGTACGAAGACCTTGGACAGGAAGTAAACCGTACCAAGACCTCGGGGACAGGAAGTAAACCATGCGAAGACTTTGGGGACAGGAAGTAAACCATGCGAAGACCTTGGACAGGAAGTAAACCATGCGAAGACTTTGGGGACAGGAAGTAAACTGTACGAAGACCTTGGACAGGAAGTAAACTGTACGAAGACCTCGGGGACAGGTCGTAAACTGTACGAAGACCTCGGGGACAGGTCGTAAACCGTACGAAGACCTCGGGGACAGGTAGTAAACCGTACGAAACGGGAAGTAAACCGTACGAAGACCTCGGGAACAAGAAGTAAACCGTACGAAGACCTCGGGAACAAGAAGTAAACCGTACGAAGACCTCGGGAACAAGAAGTAAACCGTACGAAGACCTCGGGAACAAGAAGTAAACCATGCGAAGACTTTGGGGACAGGAAGTAAACCGTACCAAGACCTCGGGGACAGGAAGTAAACCATGCGAAGACTTTGGGGACAGGAAGTAAACCGTACGAAGACCTTGGACAGGAAGTAAACCGTACCAAGACCTCGGGGACAGGAAATAAACCATGCGAAGACTTTGGGGACAGGTCGTAAACTGTACGAAGACCTCAGGGACAGGTCGTAAACTGTACGAAGACCTCGGGGACAGGTCGTAAACTGTACGAAGACCTCGGGGACAGGTCGTAAACTGTATGAAGACCTCGGGGACAGGTCGTAAACTGTACGAAGACCTCGGGGACAGGAAATAAACCGTTTCAGCCGATAAATCTGTGGAAGAGAAACTAAGCTGCAAAGACAACTTCTTCCGTTTCCAACTCTATTATTCACACGTTCTCGCCTGAAAGACGTTTGGCAGGAAGCAAACGTTCGTAAACTAATATGGATCATCAGTGTTTCCCCTAGGTTTACAGCTTTGTGGGGGGCGACGACTCGGACGACTCCGACACAAACACTTGAAGCAGTGGTTCTCAATCTTTTTCTGTAAATAACATCATTTTGTGACTCCATCTGTGCTTTTATAAGTAACGGAATAAATAAAATTGCAATCAGTTTCAAGTAAATCAGATTGCTCCATTTTTTTTATTATTGCAATCACTTAAAACAATGAAAATAAATGAAGATAATATAAATAACATACGGCTGTTTAGTTTGTTTAATAACAGAACAAGGTGTAGACCTGTTCTATAGGAAAGAGAACCTTAAATGACGACTTGTGATCTGGCGCTATCGAGAAAATTACAGGGGGGCGGGGGGTTTCTTCAGGGGGGGGCGCCCCGCCCCCATATTATAACGGTAGGGGAAACACTGCATCACTAAAACCAGTGATCCTGGATCTGTAGGAGTTCTATTTGCTCCCTTTAGTGCCAATCTGATCTGTGGTCAGCTTTAGGATCCGTTGCTCCACTAGTTTCCACACATGAATGCTCAAATGAGAAGACGATTCGTGAACGTAGTTCTACTTCCTGTTTGTGAGGAAAACAAAGTTCACCTCGAAAGTCCAAGCAACCAGTTGTCCGACTCAAACTGTGACCTTAGACCCCGTCGAGGATGTGCGGCTCTCCATGAGAGGTGTAACCTTTCACCCGCTCGTGACTCTGTTTATGGGCTTAGACTTCGGCTCGGGGAGGACGACTCTCGTCAATCTTTAAACCGAGTTAGTGGCAGTTTTGTAAAACTTCAGCGAATTCCTCGGCTTTGCTGAATCATCAGAAACGAGGACGCAAGTTTCTGATCTTCTGACTTTTTTTCCTGCTTCATGGAAAGGAATCTCCCGCTCATCATCTGGTCTCTGAACACACCCTGTGGTGGCTTTGCTGAGGGTGTGGCATGCTGGGTTAATGTTCATGTTTTTTTTATTTTAGAAGACGTGCCCACACACATGAAGCCATATCCATTAAAGGTTAGACTGTGGAATGTGTGCAATCTTACAAATATCTTGGGACATATATCGACTCAAAACTGAACTTTGAAGAAAACTGTGAAGCTGTGTGCAAAAAGGGGCACCAGCGTTTGTTTAGTTTAAGGAAACTGTCCTACTTCTACATCGACAAAACGTTAATGACCTTATTTTATCGTGTTTTTATTGAATCAAGTTAATCTTTTTCTTTGGTGTCATGGTTTGGAAACCTGTCCTTAAAGAACAGAAACTCTCTGTATAAGATTGTGAAATGGTCTAGCAGGCTGATTGGTGAGTCACAACTCAGCCCAGAGTCCCTGTACACCAGAAAATTACAACGGATAACCGGCTCCATTTTAAAGGAAGACTCCCACCCTTTAAAAACAGCTTTGTTCTAGCAGCCATCACACAGGTGAACAAATCATAATTATAAGCAGCACTGATCTGGAGCTTTGAGTACTTTTATCATGTTTGTCTGGTTGTCTGTGTTTGTTGTAATGTATGTCGAGACGGATGCCTCATTTTCTACTGTTAATTACTGCAAACCAAGTCTACCTACGGGTACTAATAAAGTAACCAAACCAACCCAAGTTTGGAGTCATAACAGAGAGACAATACTTCTGTTGGCTAAATAAGACGGAAGCTCTTTTATTCAACGAGCATGCAGGTGTTTTGCAGATGAAACGTCTTCCATCAATCACAGCTCTCGTTTCCTCCTCCTCCTCCAATGTTTTTTCCATTTCATGATAAGATAAATGAAAACTGTATTTATATTATTATAGCTTTATATTTTTAATACAGAAATGTGAGTGTTCGGTGTGAAAACTGAAAACAAAATAATGCATCCACATTTTTTTTATATTAAATTATATATAATATATAATTTAATAATAAAACAAATATATATATATATATATTTATAAATACATTTTTTATATTTAACTGGTCAGATTTTGGTCATCCATGTTTGATTCCCAAATAAAGACTGAATACATTGAGATCAAGTATCGGCCAATGTTAATATTTATTTATTACATAATAATATAACTAAAATGTGAGTCGTGCAGTAGAGTTGAAGGACAGACTCTCAGACTTGTGGCTGTTGCTCTGTTATTGTCAATCTGCCCTCAGGGTCCCTGAACGCATCCCAGGTTCTCTGTTCACCACGTGACCTCCGACTGATGCTCTCCAACAATCAGCTGTTTGTCTGTCAGAACACACACACACACACACACACACACACACACACACACACACACACACACACACACACACACACACTCTTCCTGTGTCATCCTCTCAAACCCTCAAAGTAACATCTGCTGCAGCTCGACTTCTAAACTGAACTCAGTTTGTTCTGTTCTAAGCTTTTAAAGGGTTTTCTCTTAAAGGGACAGTACACCCCGACTCACTGTAAAGTGCTATTTTTTGTTTTTTAAATAACTTTTCAAATGCATCACAAAGTGCTTTACAGATAATTGCCAATACATACATTTGAAGAAAATAGAGAGAAGCTGAAGAGACTAATGCACAACAAAATTAAGTATACAAAATTAAACTCTGAATAAATGTATCATGGATAAACGGTAAAAAAAAAAGTAGACTTAGAGCGAAATAAAATGGATATAAATAGAATATGTATAAATACGTGTAACATAACCCCCAACAACGCGGTATAGTATCAGACATAACAATGTATTTAAAAAAAAACCCACACGACTATAAAACACTTTAAAGCCTTTTAAAATGGTCAAATATTCCAATATTTCTTCAGTTAAAAGAAGCTTGTTTTTAAAGTTTAATGCTAACGATGCTCATAATCAATTATCAATGACCTCATCCTTCCTGGTCTTCCTCACAGCTCTGGTGTTCAGTAATGTGCCTTTTTTTTTTTTTTATGTGTCAGTGTGAAGTGAGTGTGAGTTTTCAGTTCAACCAGAAATCTAAAAATACCTCAAAGAGAAGAAGAGCGTCCCGAAATAAACCTTGTCCGATACCGGCAGTCTGTTACCGGCATTCTGGTACCGGCAGCCGGCTGGCGTTCAAACAGACGAATCGATCGTCGTTCATGTCTTGAACGACGATCAATGTTCGTCTGCTTCAGACACACCAACTGTCTCAGCATTTACATTCCACCCATTACTTACATTACTTACATTTTACCCATTACTCCATTACTTACATTTTACCCATTACCTCCCATTACTTCCCATCTCTGGCGGACCACCAAGGTCTATTTTTTCCCGCCACAGTTTCTCAATAAACCGGACATATTTAATTGCTCCCCGTTGCTGTGTTTACGGTGTATAGAGCAAAAATGTAAATCGCTTTGGATAAAAGAGTCAGCTTAATGTAATGTAATTTTCCCGCTGGCTCGTTGACCTCTGACCTCTATCAGCATTCATATTTATACAGAAAAGGAAATAGTTTACTGACACGTTCAATATATACGCTGTTACAAGTATTAAATCCTGCAAAGTAAAAGTACAAAAGTGTCAGCATCAAAATATGGTAAAGACGTGTCCTCATTACGCAGAGTTGCGACATTAATATACTTAATTATTAGGTTATTTACAACTGAATAATACATCATAGTTTATTAGTTGGTTTATATTTTGTATTAAGACTCTGAATCTGCGAACGTTAAATAAATGAAGTCAAGTTAAAACAATAATATTTCCTTTCACATAAAAAGGAAATACTCTAGTTCAGTACAAGTACCTCAACATTGTACTTAAGTACAGTACTTGAAGTATAGTGAATGTACTTAGTGAATGTACTTGAAGTATAGTTAATGTACTTGGTTATATTCCTAGAGTAAATTATTTGTTTATCTGTGAAAGATGATGTGGATTTGAACTTTCTTTAAAAGCTGAAGTGACAAGTTAGTTCCACAGACATTTTTTTTTTTTTTACGTGTTTATCCAGAACGTGCAGCTCAGGTTTCACAGCAGAGCAAATGACTGGCAGCTATTTCATCAGCAGTATGTTTGAATGTGTAAACGGTGGAAAGGAAAGTAGTAGTGTTGTTGTTGTTTTGGAGAAAGAAAGACAGAAAATATTTTTTCTTTGTAAAAGCTGAAGATGGTTCTTCAGGTTCTGTCTTTTTTTTTTTTTTGACAAAAAACTAATATTGTCTGTTTCCAGCTTGTGACCTGGAAGAATTTTCTGGTTTTCTTTTGTCTCATCAGATCCTAAATTTGTATTTTTATGCTTTTGGGGGGAATTTTCCTAAACTAAAACATTTAAAGATGTCAACTATAAAAACAATAGTTTTCTAGATGTTATTTAAAGCGAGTTGGAGGTGTGGAAATGCATTTTATATTTTTCTTTTCTCCGTCAAATGAACGCGTTGCTCCAGTAAAAACCAGACTGACCAGTACAGCCTCTGCATTGGGAACCATCAGCAGACATTCAGCTCCCAGCTGACTGAGGACGTTCAAGGAGATGATGTTCCAGAGGAACACCATCATCCCGGAGGTTCTTCAACCCAAACTCTCCCAGCTCACCGTGCCAGCCCCCACCTGTCGGTGGATCACAAACTTCCTGACAGACAGGACCGCAGGTGAGGCTGGGAAAAATCACATCCAGCACCCGGACCATAAGCAATGGCGTCCCCCAGGGATGTGTGCTCTCCCCTCTGCTCTTCTCCCTCTACACCAACGACTGCACCTCACGGGACCCATCTGTTAAACTCCTGAAATTCGCAGACGACACAACGATCATCGGCCTCATCAGGAACGGTGACGAGCTGAACAAGCTTAAGACTGTGGCGATGACAGTGGACTTCAGGAGGAGCCCCCCAACACTACCCCCCCCTCACCATACACAACAGCACTGTTTCTGCGGTGGAGTCCTTCAGGTTTCTGGGATCCACAATCTCCCAGGACCTGAAGTGGACCGCCAACATCAACACCATCCGGAAAAAGGCCCAGCAGAGGCTGTACTTCCTGCGCCAGCTCAGGAAGTTCAACCTGCCTCAGGAACTGCTGATCCTTTTCTACTCCGCCATCATCCAGTCTGTCCTCTGCTCTTCCATTACTGTGTGGTTTGGATCGGCCACCAAAGAAGACAGTCAGACTACAGTGGATCGTCAGGTCTGCAGAGAGAACTATTGGTTCCAGCCTGCCCTCCATCCTGGACTTGTACACCTCAGTCAGGAAGCCGGCTGTAAAGATCACTGCAGACCCCTCATACCCTGGACACAAGCTGTTCCAACTCCTCCCCTCTGGTAGGCGCTACAGAGCACTGTACGCCAAAACCACCAGACACAGAAACAGCTTCTTTCCACTGGCCGTCACTCTGATGAACAATTAATCAGACACCTTCATCTGCACTTTTTACTACTGTCTTTATGTCTTTTTTAATCTTTTTTTATATTTATCTTTACTGTATATTGTGTATAAGTTCGAAGAGCAAAGTAAAACCGGAGTCAAATTCCATGTATGTGCAAACTTACATGGCCATTAAAGCTGATCCTGATTCTGATCATTTATAGATCTCTGCATTCTAATTCTCTCATCGATTTGTGGACGTTTTGAAGCCTCTAGTTCGGCTTTTTGGCCGTCGCCATCTTGTTTTTTTGCAACCAGAGAACAGGAAGTGACCATATATGGACTGAGGAGTGACTTAGAGACACCGTATACGTCTCTGGTGTCGACCTGTCAATCACCTTGTAGCCCCACCCTAAAGCATCCCCTGCTTTATGGTCTGTTTGACTCTAAATGACCATCATTTACTAAATGAACATCATGCTGTATTGAAGACTTGAAACTAGAGATTGAGACTAGGGCTGCAACAACGAATCGATAAAATTGGATTATTAAAAGAGTTGGCAACTAATTTCATTATCGATTCGTCGTGTCGCGCGATTATTACGCCACTCAATAAGTCGCGGAGATGTTTGAGCGTGGAAAGCACACGGCTACCTGTACCGGCGATCATAACGGGGAATGTGAGGTCTTTGGTAAAGACACGCTGGTAAAGACTGAGAGGGTCTTCCGTGAGTGCAGCCTCATGTGTTTCACGGAGACATGGCTGCACGCGGATTTTAAGGACCACAGCGCGGCTTCAGGACTGTTCAGCAGACAGAGACGTTATACTGAGCGGTAAGAAGGGAGGTGGCGGGACTGCAGTGTATGTGAACGAGAGGTGGTGCAATCCCGACTGTGTGTGAAGGAGACCGTTGTATCTTCGGCCAACTTTATTAGCTCAACATTAGCATAACACAGACTGTGACTGACAGGTTCGTACAACTCCAAGAGCGGACTGCGGACTGAACACGCCCCCCTCTGATATCACATACACCGGATCACTCCGCTCTGTATGTCAATAAAATAGTACCATTACATTACAACGCTGAGGAAGCAGTGGACACCATCCACTCCACTGTGTCTGGACTGCTGAGTCAACAGTAGGGCTGGGCGGTATGGCCAAAAATCCATATCACGGTATTTTGTAGGATTCTGCCGGTTTCACGGTATATCATGGTATTTTTTTTCCCGAATAAACACATTAATTTATTGACGCCGAAAAGGACCGCCCGCCATCGTTATTCACCACTCGCTCGCAACTGGCCAGCAGCTGTTTGTACGTTGGTACATAGGTTGTGTTAGGAAGCTAAACATGGAGGGATTTAGGACCATGGGGAATGTAGTTATTTCATATCCCTTCATACTGGTGGCGCATGCGCATCCGTAACGACTATTGTCATTCTTCTTCTTCGGCAGGCAGCAACATTTAAAGTTTACAGTCACAGCTGCGTGTCCAGCGGTCTGAGCTACTTATGTCTCACGGATAGAGGTTGACTCACGGTTTAGAAGAAATGACATAGACAAAATGCATTCAGGGTAAAGCCCGCCCACTCAGCCGCACCGGAAGAGACTTCTTCCTGCACATGAAGAGTCTTCCTGTGTGGGCGGGCATTTTGGCGAAGTAATTTACCCAGCATGCATTTTCCGATGTCATTCCCTTCAAACCATAAGTCAACTGAGTCTCCATGAGAGCTAAGTAGCTCCGTCCGCTGCTCCTTCAGCTTCAAGCTGTGAATGTTAAATGTTGTTGCCTGCCAAAGTGCGGCGACCAGTATGATGGTATATGAAAAATTCATACCATACGGAAAGCCGAAACCGGTATACCGGTTCAGCTTTCCTACTGGAGGCAATGCTAAGGCTGCATACAGGTCTGATCACGACCTGGTCCTGCTGACACCCAGGTATGTTCCTCTGGTGCAGAGACCACCTCCTAACAGGACTGTTAGGAGGTGGTCTCAGGAGGTTAATGACGCCCTGCAGGACTGCTTTGAGTCAACGGACTGGGATGTGCTGTGTGGACCACATGGGGAGGACATCAACAGCATGACAGACTGCATCACAGAATTAGGGGTGCAACTAACTATTATTTTAATAATCGATTAATCGGTTGATTTATTTTTTCGATGAATTGGATAAAAATAAATAAAAAAAACATTAATTTCCAACGCTTTATTCAAAAACAGAACTGACAGTGCAAAACCTCTTCAGAAAGTGCACAAACGGGTTGCTCCTTGAACATCCCTGAGCTGTTAATTAAAAAAATAAAAATGGACTAACACTAAAAACATACACATGTATGCTTTACATCTGCCTAATGTGAGCCCTTTTTACTGGGCGGCTGTAGCTCAGGGGGATGAGTGGTCGTCCCGCAACCACAAGGTAGCCGGTTCAATCCCCAGTCCCCCCTAGCTCACACGTCGAAGTGTCCCTGAGCAAGACACTGAACCCTAAATTGCTCCCCGGGCGCCTCACAGGGCTGCCCACTGCTCCTTAAGACATTAAGGATGGGTTAAATGCAGAGGACACATTTCATGTATGTATGTACTATGACGAATAAAAAGTATTTCTGTAATAGATCTCCATGGAGTAGAGGCTGCATCTAGCATGCCCTGCTTTATCAATATGTATGAAACAGTGGGAAGCTGTACTGCTCCTCTCACTTCTGGTTTCACCACTTCATCTCAGCTCTGCATCAAGCAGCTCTGCATCAAGCTGCGCTACATATAGAGCGTCCTCTTCCATTCTGGGTCTCTTATAACCACGACGTCACGTTGTTGGCTAAGCCCAACTACGTGATTTGCTACATTCTACTTTGAGTAAAACAATTGAAAACCTGCAGCTAGATGTGCCGGTTTAACGTTAGTGAGTGACTGGTGAACTGAACCAGACCGGGGGGTGACGGCATGTTTCGTCACGCTACGTTTTTTTACAAGCAAGACTGAACTGTAACGGAACATAAAGTAACTTTAACCATACTACACAACCCAAACACGTTAGCTAACGTGATAGCAAGCTGACTAGCTTCCATTAAAAACCAATGGGTCACGGACCCGTTCATCCTGTGGTTTTATTTTGAAGGCAGCGGAGTTTCGTTTTTTTGCCAGCTCTGGTTTCAACTTGTTTTGCACTTGTCCCTCCATGTTTTCAGCAGCGTGTGCCAGGTTGAGTCAAACCATCCTGATATTGGGGAGACTCTGGGTTTTTAGGATAATTAATGGCGCTGCCTGCAGGACAGGAAAAAACTCTGGGGTCATGAGGAGAATTGAGTGCTGCTTCATTTTCTGTAAAGCACAATGTTTTTCAGTATTTACCTACTGATGAGGTAATCACAAGAAAAGTTAAATTTGTATATATGAATACTTTTGAATTGTACTTTTTTGTATTTTGAATTTGTGGAAAAGCTGCTCCTCAAGACAGTGACTATTTCCATAGTAAAGTGTTTGTTATAGATTCAGTGAGTGTGTATTCTCAGTTAAAGTTAGGTCATTTGAGTCTTTTTTTAAACTACTTCTTAGTTGTTGGACTTTTTTTGTTTGTGCATGAAAGCTGTTGAGTCTGTTTAAAAACGTCTGAAGATTCTGAATTGTTATGTATGTTGTAATACCTCGTGTCCTGAAGATGCACTTTGTGGGGTTTTAATTTAAATGCAGCTAATTGAGAAAATGGAATAGTTCCCCCTCTAGCATCGCCACCAGCTGCTCGTTTTGGTTCATCATTAAACTTGTTTTTGTGTTGGCATACATATTCTGTACTATCTCAGGTTTACACTGCACCATCTTTTCATTAAATAAATTTGAGAAGTTGAGACTGTTCCTCGATTCGGGTCGCGTCTTGTTATTCAGGGGTGATGGTGGGTCCTGGAGCCAGACCAGTTGAGAACCACTGATATATAATTCTATACAACCAGAGGAGTCACCTCTGGTGGTCAGTAGAGAGAATGCAGCTTTAACACATGAAGCATAGACTTCTATACAACCAGAGGAGTCGCCCCCTGGCAATCTTTCACTGAGAATCTTTTTCTTCATCATCATGAGCGTTACATTTGTCCTGACGGCGTTCATCAGGAGGTAAAGCAGATCAGATAGCGACCTTGTGTCCTCAGTTATTTTTTTGCCAGAGCAGCTTCCTTCTGAGTGAGGACAGACTTTAACCTCCCAGTCAGAGACTTTGTGACCGCGGGTCGGATACCGTTCGTACCCGCTTGTACAGTCCAGCCCATCAGCCGTGAGAACCTCACACAACCTTTCGTTTTGTCGTCGTCCTGAGTTACTGACCGCAGAGCGCTGTGTGCTGCAGCCGTTTGATTCAACAGAACAGAGCGTTTCTCATTAAATGTTCTCTTCTTTTAACCACAAAGTGAAATGCAGTCTGCTGCTTTGTTCACGGGACATTTTACTGCCCTGACAATGAGTTACCAGCAACCTTTGGTCTACATTCAGGCCTTCAGGCCTCCAGCTTCGTTTAGACTCCGTAGTAAAGCGAGAAGACGGCGTCATGAAGGCCGAGCCTCGTAATCTGTTGGTGTATTATGCAGTGGTAATTAAGGAAGTCGGGGAAAACATTGTCCTCCCTGCACTTGGCAATAAATCCATTCAAGCTGCCAACCGTTTGTGGTGATTGACAATAATAGGCTCGTTCGAGATGAGACAGTTCTGCGCAGAATCGATCGCCGGCGATCGGCACGCAATGCATGCTGGTTGAATTTGTGTCAGACTTGATCCCGACTTGCTCTGACGTCATGCACACGTGGTCAACGATAATCTCACGAGAGCAAGTTGGCCCCCGATTTCAGAGCCAGGCGCTGCAGTAGCTCTCCACCAACTGCGTGGCGCAGTGCATGATGGGAAACGCCTGGCTGTCGCCACACCAGAGAGCTGATTGGCTCTTAGATTTGACAGCAAACACCACGTGTTGTAGAAAAACCTTATTTTATGTGTAGTTGTAATACTTAACGCTGGATTGTTGACTATTAGTCATGTTTAATCTAAAAACATATTTTGTGTGGTTGATAATACAAAATCATATTTCTGCAACACATATCTAAACCAGTAGTCATGTATTTCACAGGCAGACATAAAAAGAACAAAGGATGCAGCTACACACACATTTCTACATAAATATATATTTATAAACACATATGAAAAAATCCAAACGTGATCTGTAAACTACAAGAAGCCTAAAGTTGGGAACTAACAGGAAGTCATTCTCTTTCGAACGAGCCTGTTAATTTGCCCACCGGGAGCTGCGTTTTGCCGATAAAGTTTTTGAAAGAGTGAAAAAAAAGTCATATTTTTTTTATTTACGTATTGGGCACCCCTGCGTTACAAAGACTGTACATTTGTTTTTAAATGTCTTAAAAATCTACATTTGAGTAAATATTTAGTATATTTAGAGAATTGTCAACCTTTTCCTTTACCGCTTCTTTATGAAGCATTCAAATCTTGACTTATTATTCACCTGAATAATGTCAAGCTGTCACAGTATCAAGGAGACATAATGCAGAAAGGAAACCATGAAGACCCTGAAGATTATTTCCGATCTCTACCTGAACTTACACCTTTCCCACAATGTGTGTGGATGTTAGAGACACCAATAATTTGACTCTTTTTAAATTTGTAATTAAATGCAATGCAGGTTTGTCCACTAGAGTTCTGCAGGATGAAGAACAGTGAGGCTTGCTATGCAGGGCTCCAGACTAACTTTTTTTACTAGGAGCACAGTGGCCCCTAACTTAAAATTTTAGGGGCGCAAGCAGAAAATTTAGGGGCGCACACTATAAATCGACTTGCAAAGTTTTCCTATCATTTTCACTGTATTACTGATAAATACTTTGACAATAAATGCATACACTACAATCTTAGGTGAACTCGCGCAGCCACTCATCGCGAAAGCTGAATTTCCTGCCTTTTTTCGCCACGACCGTTTCCTCACAATCTGAGTCTGACTCATTCTCGGGATTTGTCTTTAGGTTTAGGAAGAAAGTACGAACTGATAGTCCGCTTCGCCATTGTCCATTGTTTACAGGAGACACCGCTATGTGAAATCTGTGGATTCGCGCGATAACCCCCAAGACCCGCCTCTTTTCACACATTAGCCTATCACAGTGGTCATTCGCCCCCCCCAGGCATTACCGCTAACCAGGCACGTGCACAAACATTTTGGGGGGCAGGTGCTCAAACCCAAAAAAGGGCAACCATCGCCAAAATTATTTATGAAATAAAAAATAAAAAATAAAAAACAGTAGGATATTTTCAACTTATATATTTATTGTTGTTAATAAACTAACTAAAATCATCAAATTGAATAAATAAATGAATAACAGGCAACTTTCCGTGTCCTCTCCTGACCAGGCACAACAGTAGGTAAAGGAATGTTGAGCCTCTGCTTCTCTGACGCACCTTGAAACATCTCCTGAACTTCTCCTCAGACCTCAATGCTTATTGTGTGAATTACACCATCAGTTAGCTTGAGGCTGTGGAGCGGTCCAGGCTTTCTTGTTGCAGAGCGTTTGATGAAGAGCAGTGACTTCACATGCTGGGTGCTGATTTCCATGCAGAGGATGAATGCCAAGTTAATCGAATTTTTGTAAATTTTTTCTAGCTGTGAATTCTCGTGACATTTATAAACACGTCGGACCAGTTGCGACGTAATGTTTTCAGCGGCGTTAATGTTGTGGTTAATTTATCACCAAACAACGTCGGGGGATTGCACAAACACCGTCACTACCCGTTTGTCTGACGCTGCGGGCCAGAGCAGAAGTAGCTGCACCCGTCTGGCCTGGCGCTCAGCACTGCATGGGCACGACGTGGAGGGGGGGGGGCGCGCGGGGGCTCGTGAGCGCCACGGAGCATGTCGGGGCGAAATTCTCACAATAACTCGAATAAATGCAAAAGGGCAGGTGCTTGAGCACCACTAGGGGTCTATCTGTGCACGTGCCTGCCGCTAACTATAGTGGGCTGAAGTGTAGAACAAGTTTGTCAGCAACAAAAATATTTAATAAAACAAAACAAAAAAAAAGAAATACTGGTCGCGCATGCGCGAGTAGATGAAAAATTTAGTCGCACTGTGTCTAATTTTAGGCGCAAAATGCGACCATTTGGTCGCAGTCTGGAGCCCTGCTACGTGTTTTAATGGAGGTCAATGACTCATCAGGATGCTTGTTAGGACTTGTTAGGAGATGTAAACTGTTGAAACGTACAGAAAGACGGTGTTAGTTGCTGCCGAGCTTGAACCTGTGACCTTTGAGCCTCGGGGCTCCGACCTCAATACAACAACATCCAGGCTGTTTTGTTTCCGTTGTCTTCCACCAATAATAATTCCACTAAACTCTCGGTGCTACTCAGACGGTGAGGAACACCCGGAAGGAGCGCCGCTGTCCTGCACGGTGGAACTCCGGGGTCATTGTGTTGTTATTCCTGTAGAAACCTATGTGCCGTTATTGAGTTGGGAGGGAGAGGGAGAGGGAGGGGACTTGGCTCAGAGTCTCGCTGCTCATTAGCAGAGTCGATGTCATGAACCTGTTTCTTTGGCTTTGTGTTTAAAGCGGCCCTAAACCCACAAACCACACTATGTTTCAGCTAAAAGTCATTTACATGTGTGCTTAGTCGGGTTTCTGATAGATTCAGGTCCTAATTTTGACATTTTAGCACAAAGTATTTGAGCTCTACTGGTTTTGAACCCGGTCATGAGAAGCTCTTAAATCCAGAAAAGTAAACTTTCCATGAGCCTGAGATCTCTTAGCTTGCAGCCGCTTAGCGAGCGCTAGCGGTTATCATGAGCTAACTGAGAGGGTGATGCTATGATGAGCGGTTATTTTAACCAATAGAAAACCAACCTATTTTTAGGCCCTTTCCTTGAAAATGTCATTCCCAAACTAAAAAGGGTGTATCTCTGCAACCACTAGGGCTATTTCAATAATTTTGGTGTTATAATAAAAGGTACACATGTGAGATTTTGTTCAGATGTGTAAATATCAGTCTATATGTTACTGGTTAAGAGTAAATGAAGGTGACACACAGAAAAAAATTAAAACGTTTCAGGTCCGCCTAGGAAAAAAAAAGCACTTTCAGGATGAATATTTATTTGAAATGATGCAGCTATAAGGTCCAACTCTAACCCAAATCATAGCAGAATATGTGAACATTCTCTCTGCAAAGGTTGACTTTGATAAAGTGAAGTAGAACAAAGTCAAAGAGGGTTTAGTACAGAGAACATTCAGGCGAGGACTCCAAAATTTGGACATCTGTGACATTTGAATGTTTTCATGTACCAAACCATATATTTCACTTGTATATTACTTATGATGTTCAATACATCCAAATACAGCAGTTTGGGGCTTTTTTTCTTCTTCATAAAACAAGCTATGATTTACAGTTTTATACAACAATCGCTCAGTCTTGTTTGGTTAAAGCAGGTGGCTGAGTGTTGAGTATTCATAATAAGACAAATAATGCGCAGTAATATTTCATTTTGTGTGTTATCTGCGTGATCACGAAAAGGAAGTACAAATACCACAAAAGAAGAGTTGGGTCTTTCGTTCAGGAGACCGCTGCTCGTTCCCAGTGTGCAACGAGAGGTCGACATTGATTTATTTCAGTTATTTTAAGCCAAATTATGACTTATTTCTTGATTTTCTTAAACCTAACAAAGTATAAAAAAAAAAATAATATATATCAGAAGTAATCAGAACAAGAGTAGGAGGTGAAAAGACTGGTTTGATATAATTAGATTATGATTCATTCAAATATGATATCAGATATCTACATTTTATTTGGAAATATTACGTAACAGCCAATGAACAAGTGATTTGAACTGTCAATCTCATCTCAATGAGGCGGAGCAGCAGCTATTGATTACCTCAGTTATCGGGTATTCTATCAATTCATCCATCGATTTAGTTGTAAATTAATTCATTTAATCTTTTGGTTCCAGAGTCCTCAGAGCGGCGCGATGGAGGACGGGAAGCCGGTGTGGGCGCCGCACCCGGCGGACGGGTTCCAGCTGGGAACCATCGTGGACATCGGCGCCGACAGCCTCAGCATCGAACCTCTCAAGCAGAAGGGAAAGGTGAGCGACCTCTGACCTTTTAACGATGGAACATTAGGAATGTGATTTATTGTTTTTATTCAACTATGTGTTGGCCTTTTTGAACAAAGTTATTATTATGTGTTTTTTGCCAGTTTTGTATGTTAGCATTTTGTACCCATGAACGTTAGCGGCTGGTCTCGCTTGTTTTCTGAATGGAGTCTGGGTTGGTTGTTGCTAAGCTAACGTTGTAGCTGCTCCATCAACACTCGACATAACATCACATGGACGTAAATAAAACGGTTGTTATTGTTTGTATTGTCTCAAGTTGCATTGTTGGTGATGGCGTAATGCACCTGAGTCTCAAGTTGCATTGTGGGTGACAGCATTGGGTGATGGCGTAGCGCACCTGAGTCTCAAGTTGCATTGTGGGTGACGGCGTAATGCACCTGAGTCTCAAGTTGCATTGTGGTGGATGACGTAACGCAGTCATTTACACTGGTTGAAAACCAGTGTGCCACGGGAAAATGTCCAATTTCACTTAATCGGTCCCAAAAAATATTATTTAGTTGCCGCAAATAATTTGCCATTGTTGAGCGTCTGAGCCTGCAATATAGTGGCTGGCCGAGTAATGAAATACTCTTCCATGCCAGTAGGTTGTGCAATAATTACCTACCATGTATGCTGTATTATGCTACAATGTGACATTTTGTAACCTTTTGGGTTGTTGGTGTGCCGCAGTATTTTTTTATTATAGAAAATGTGCAGCGGCTAAAAAAAAAAGGGTTGAAAACGCACCTGAGTTCCACGTTGCATTGTGGGTGATGTAGGCGCCATGTTTTTGACGATATCCGTCATTCTGCTGCATCAATTTTGATCCAGTTTTTTTTATTGCTCATCTAAATCTACTTGTTTAGTTCTGGAGGTACTGAGGAGCGTTGTTGAGATTCCCGTCCCGGATCTCAGAGCATTATTTTCTTTAAACCTCGTCCCGTGTTTTGTGTGTTAATGATTTTTTTTTTTTTAAGTGCCACTAAATATTCCGTGGAATAGGTTGTAATAAAGGCTGTAATAAAGCTTTACAGCTCTAACCTGGCTCTACACCACGAGACAAACATTAAGTTACGCCAAAGCTTTTAATGTCACTGAGAGCCCCGTCGCCACGGGAACGCCGTGGGCCCTTCTCTATAATCTTTTTTTTCCCAGATTGCCTCCCAGATTTTTCAGGATACACATTGGAAAAAAATAGCAGAAATTACAATTATAAAAAATTAGAATAAAACAAACTAATGATACAAAAAGAAAAAATTATAAAAATAAACTCATACATATGTAAGGAATGGTGAAATGGTCTTACCTCATAAGTTTTGATTAATTTTTCAATCAGGGCATTGGAATGTGCGGCATCAGGGCTGTGCGGTATGTGCCACTAGTATGAAGGGATATGAGTTAACTACATTTCCCTGGGTCCCAAACCCCTCCATGTTTAGCTTGTAATCGCGGCGGCGCTCCTTTTCGGCGTCAATAAATTAATGTATTTATTCGGAAAAAAATACCGTGATATACCGTGAAACCGCCAGAATCTTACAAAATACCGTGATATGAATTTTTGGCCATACCGCCCAGCCCTACAAAATCCTATAATTTGAGCAATAAGAAGCGTCTCAGATTATTAGCACTCAGTGGCGGGCCGTCAGGGCCTTCTAATGCCGCGTTCACACCAAAAGAGTTGCGAATTTTCGCAACGCTTTTTCACCTGAGTTTACTCGCTTGACTTTATGTGGTTAATTCGCTTTTTCGCAACCATGCGCCCCCGTGTCTGGGTTCATAATATTATCTGTAGTCCCGGAGGAGTCCGGAAAATTTGCTTTTATTATAATACACTACATGTATTATAATAATTTTTCCCTATTAGCTTATTTTCTCATTGCACAGCTCCTGTCTTCATCTGTGCCTCTGCTTCAGGCCTCTGGTATGGCTTGCTTGGGAGCTGGTTAACAGCATCTTATCCAATAACATTTCACCTCTCTTACTCTATGGAAGAGTAGCCTGGTTAAACTATATGAAACGTCCTTCTAGAGCAGTGATTCTCAACTGGTGGGTCGCCGTTTGCCTGGGCGAAAAAATTAATTAAACATTTTTTTTTTCTCATCCTGTGGTTTTATTTTGAAGGGACTTTTTTACGCAGCGGAGTTTCGTTTTTTTGCCGGCTCTGGTTTCAACTTGTTTTGCACTTGTCCCTCCATGTTTTCCGCAGTGTGTGCCCGGTTGGGTCAAACCATCGTTTGGAGAATTGAGTGCTGCTCAATTTTCTGTAAAGCACTTTACAGAAAAGCAGTTTTTCAGGATTTACCTACTGATGAGGTGATCACAAGAAAAGTTCATTTTGTATATATGAATCCTATATTAATCCCCAAGGGGAAATTTGGTGTAGAGTAGCACCAATTTACAGACAGAAAATAAGATGATCGTAGCTTGTGAGTCTGCAGTGTTTTTGTGCCGCAGTTTTGGATCGTTTTGTTTTGTCATGATACAACTACATGTGACTGGTTCTTGATGATGTGGACCAGGGGTGGGCTGGCCATAGAGAATACCGGGGAAAATCCCCGGTAGGCCGACGGGGTTGGGCTGGTCAAGTGGGTCAGCCAGGATGCACAACATCGCCAAGGCGAGGTTGGAGTCATCCGACCGAGAAGCGCTGCGTAATGGCACATTGCTCCACGGAGTGTCCGCGCCTTTTTTTCTCATCAAAGTGGTTAAAATAGCTCCGCAGGTCGGTGCACACACCCCGTGTGACCTCCCTCCATGCCCGTAATAGTGCAAAAAAAACCGTCCGTATAGCAGAGTGAGCGTCTGCTGTCCACACATGAGTCTGTATCATGAACGTGCCATGTAGTGGGCAGCGCGCCGTATTGAGTGGGCTGGTCGTCTGACAGTGTAACGTCTCTGGCGGCACAAAGGCAACGCGCTGCGAATTTGCGGTTTGTAATATACTTTATTGTTTCCGATCAGCTGTGTGGTGCCGGCTGTCTGGTGTGCGCTCCCGGCCTTGCTACTTCCTCTCGGCTCACACCCCGCCGCCACAGACAGTAACTCCCGGGACACTTTTTCCCCCCCCGTCTACCCCTGAAGTCTGGCACTGAAGGCCTAGCTTGAAAACGCACGGCCTGCCACTGTTAGCACTCAATGTGGCTATATCTTTATTGTTCATCCTTTATTCATGCAGAGCTTCTGTTTCACGATTACCTTTATTTACTTTAACTTAAGAGGATGTGCGTGTCGTGTCTGATGCAACAAAAGTGTGTGTTTCTTATCAAACCGTCAGTTTCTCATGTCACATTCACACCGTGAAAACCTTCAGGAAGACCTTCAGGTCGACTGCTTTTCATATTTTTATATGAGATGCTGTCAGTTCTAAAAAGTGTGTTAATGGAAAAACATCACATTTGATTAATTCCTGCAGAGACTCTGACTCGAGTCTCTGCAGTCGTCCTGGTATTCAGATTAAGCCTTGATGTCAACCAGAAGTCTTTTAAAAGCGTCTCACAGGTTGCGTTCGAGGGCAGTTGTTCATCTGTGTTTCTGGCTCTCTTTCTGTGGGCTGAGGCCGTCCGACGCAGAACAATGTCCCCTCTGTTGAACGCCGATGACACTTTGAGCCGGTGGCTGACGATGCGTTCACTTGCTGGCAGAAATCCATCCGCTGGACGTCAGGAGAAGGACACGGAGCATGATCCCGTCTATCGTGCTGTCGGCCACAACGGACGACGCTTTGTCCCGAAATTCACAGTGTGGGCGTCAGTTCAGGGATTATTATTATTATTATTACGCTGGATGTTTGAAGTAATCTGTATTCGAGATTCTTGTATATAAATCAGTAAAGTTGTATTTAAATAGCACCTTTTTAAAGTGTTTATTTAATAGCACCCACAGCCCCCACCTGTCACTCAAAGAGGCCACGCCTTCAATCATGACTTTAAGCTTTAGTACAACTTTAAAATATATTTTTTTACCAGAATGTAAACGTGTTTATTTCTGCTTTAAAGTTTGGCAATTTAACGGAGGTTTGTTTTAAATGTATTTTGCGCCCTAAAAGCAAGGGTCCCACTTTTTTTTTTTTTTACTGCTTTTGGGGCTTCGAGTGGCCGTTTGAGGAACTGCAGCTCACTTCTTGAGTTCTTCTGACCAGAAACTGAAGCTTCTCTTCAGAGCGGCGCTGCACGCCTACCGGCCTGCTGAGAGCCGGAGGGCCTCAAACGGGGAACAATCGGCCCCCAGTTGCTGTTCCTCTCCTCCTCGCTGGGGATGAAAGGGTGAACAGTGTCTAGCTCTTTCCTCCTCTTCCACTCCTCTCCGGTGGAATCCGTCCAGTTTGGGCTGAGAATGTGGAGCATGCTGCCGCTTGAGGGAGAGTCGAGTGTACGTCGACGTGGCCGAGCGGCCTCGGCGTACCGGAGGCCCAGCGGCGGCTCTCTAACGGGCGGATTAGAGGAAAGAAGCATTAACGCTCCTGTTGGTTCAACGGGAAAGCATCAGAGCTCTGAGGCTTTAAAGGAGCGGCTCACTTAAAGTACTCATTTGTTGAGTAAAATCTAAATATCTGAAATATGACGTTCATTAAGAAGATTATCGTATTTTTAATGTAAAAGTCCTTCTATGAAAAGTAGCTGCATCTGTGAAATACATGCAGCAAAGTAAAGATATGCAGTGTTTCCCCATGGTTTACAGCTTCAGGGGGGCGGGGTGTCGGCCGGGGGGGGGGGTGTCGGCGACGACGGCGACGACGGCGACGTTGGGACATTGGGAGCGACGTTGGGAGCAACGAGCAACGTTATACATTATTGGACGCTCTCTGCCGGCTGATGGAAGTGTGCTCTCTGCCCACCTGTGCGCGCGCACGAGTCTGTGGGCATCGGGGCGGATCTCCGCGGTGCACGTTACCGAGAGCAAAGTAGAGTTGTAAACGCGACCATGACAGAAATAGACAGAAATACGATCAATAAAATAAGAACATTGAGTTTGTTTAATAAAAGAACAAGGTGTAGACCTGTTTATAGGAAAGGGAACCTTAAATCACGTCTGTGATCTGGCGCGACGGAGAAAATTACAGGGGGGCGGAGGGTTTTTTCAGGGGGGCGCCCCGCCCCCCTATTCTAACGGTAGGGGAAACCCTGATATGAATAAACTAATACTAATAAAATATAAAAACTAGGGCTGGGCAAAGTTGAAAATTTTTTAACTGATTAATCGCATGCTTTTTCTGTGATTAACTGCGATTAATTGCATTATGCGCCAAATTCAATAATGAATGGAAAAACTAGTGTATTGCACGCTTTTATTTTAAAGTAATGTTATCAGAACAATATAACAGGCACTCTCGGAGCAACAGCAAGTTAACATACAGTATATAAATCTGTTTTCTTTTTTTTTCTGAACAGGTACCAATTCAATTCAGTTTATTTTATACAGCCCAACATCACAAATACAAGTTTGCCTCGGAGGGCTTTACAATCTGTACACATATCCCTGTCCCGGGACCTCACATCGGATCAGGAAAAACTCCCCCAAATAAAGATAGTAAAAACCCTTTCACAGGGAAAAAAGGGGAAGAAACCTGAGGGAGAGCAACAGAGGAGGATCCCTCTCCCCGGATGGACAGAAGCAATAGATGTCATGTGGCCAGAATGAATAGCGTAACAGAGTTACAGCACATTACATGAATATGACAGAAATTATTCATATAATGAGTAGTAGGCATGGTCCATGATCCAGATAACCACGATCCATGAAGCAGAAGGAGGTAGAGAGGAGGGAGGGAGGGGGGGCCGGGGCCATCAGCAGGGCCATGGCAGCAGGCAGGACCGGTTCCAGGCAGCCATGAATCCATGGAAAAAGAAAGTAGAGTTAGTAATGTGCATTGAAGAGACAATAATTTATCCAGAAGGAGAGAAAGAAGAGGAGTGAAAGAGGAAGAGAGGAAGAAGAGAAGAGGAGAAGATGTGCTCAGTGTATCCTAAGATGTCCCCCAGCAGTCTAGGCCTATAGCAGCATATCTAGGGGCTGGACCAGGGCAAACCTGAGCCAGCCCGAACTATAAGCGCTATCAAAGAGGAAAGTCTTAAGTCTACTCTTAAATGAGGTGACCGTGCCTGCCCCCCGGACTGAAAGTGGAAGCTGATTGCACAGAAGAGGAACCCGATAACTGAAAGCTCTAGCCCCCAACCTACTTTTTAAGACTCTGGGAACCACAAGTAACCCTGCATTCAGTGAGCGTAACGCTCTGGTGGGGTAATATGGCACTATAAGCTCCTTAAGATGTGATGGTGCATCACCAGTTAAGGCTTTGTAGGTAAGGAGAAGGATTTTAAACATGATTCTCGATCTTACAGGAAGCCAGTGGAGAGCAGCTAGTACAGGAGTAATGTGATCTCTCTTCCGCGTCCTCGTTAGTACACGAGCTGCAGCATTCTGGATCAACTGGAGAGACCCAAGGGACTTACCGGAGCAGCCTGATAATAAGGAGTTACAGTAATCCAGTCTTGAAGTAACAAATGCGTGGATCAATGTTTCTGCATCGCTTTGAGACAGGATGTGCCGGATTTTTTAGATGTTCCTTAGGTGAAAAGGCAGTCCTTGAGATTTGTTTCACGTGGGAACCAAAGGACAGGTCCTGGTCAAAAATAACTCAGATTCCTTACGGTGGTGGTGGATGCCAGAGCGATGCCATCCAGAGAAACCATATCATCAGATAATTGATTTCTGAGGTGTTCTAGGCCGAGTAGAATAACTGCAGTCTTGTCCGAGTTCAGCAGCAGGAAGTTGCAGGTCATCCAGGTTTTGATGTCTTTAAGACATGCTTGAAGTTTAGCGACCTGGTGGATTTCATCTGGCATGATCGACAGATATAGTTGAGTATCATCGGCATAGCAGTGAAAGTTTATGGAGTGTTTTCTGATAATATTGCCTAAAGGAAGCATATATAAGGTGAATAAAATTGGTCCAAGCACAGAACCTTGTGGAACTCCATGACGAACACCGGTGGTCATCGAGGCCTCATCGTTTACAAATACAAACTGAGATAGATCTGATAAATACGACTTAAACCAGCTTAATGCTGTACCTTTTAATACCAATCGACTGGTCTAGTCTCTGTAATAAGATGTCATGGTCAATGGTGTCGAATGCTGCACTAAGGTCTAACAAGACAAGTACAGAGACGAGCTCCCTATCTGATGCGACTAGAAGGTCATTAGTAATTGTCACCAGTGCTGTCTCTGTGCTATGATGCTTTCTAAATCCTGACTGAAACTCCTCATAAGCTATTGTTATGTAAAAAGTCACACAACTGATTTGCGACTACCTTCCTCAGTATCTTAGAGAGGAAGGGAAGGTTAGAGATAGGTCTGTAGTTAGCCAACACCTCTGGATCGAGAGTAGGCTTCTTAAGAAGAGGTTTAATTACAGCTACTTTAAAAGACTGTGGTACATGACCCATTAGTAAAGACCCATTGATAATATCTAGTAGAGAGGTGCTAATTAAAGGTAAAACTTCCTTAAACAGCTTAGTTGGAACAGGGTCCAGGAGACAGGTAGAAGATTTAGAAGTAGAAACTATTGAAGACAGTTGGTCGAGGTTGATGGCCAAATATCTATCCAGACACACATCAGGGCCCACAGCCTCCTCCATGGCCATCCCACCTGAGGATGGACCGGCAGTAGTCGAGGGCAGGAGATCACCTCCTGTCTCTAATAGCCAGAATCTTATCATTGAAGAAATTCATGAAGTCATTACTACTAAGGTCTATAGGAATACACGGATCCACCCAGCAGAAACATTTTGTTTGATCAGGGAACAGCATAAACAGTCTGTTCAGTAGTAAGGGTCCCTGTTAGAGGGACAAGCGACTCCTTCTTTTGTCCATGTTCAAACAGTAACGTTAAAAAAATTCTGAAACAGTCAAAGTATGTGAAGCAGCACCCACAGTTCATCAATATAATGAACTGTGTAAGTAACTCAATATGTGTTCTAAAGTTAGAAACGGTTTGTCAATCAATTTTGTTGCATGTTTTTTGTCTGCCGTAAGCAAAATGTATCTGGTTTCCTGCGTTGAGATAAGGTGCTTTTATTTTAAATGAGCTCCACTTTTAGCAGCTGCAACGTTAATGCGTCAGTAATTATAATAATCCAGTAATATAATATATGTTATTCTGCATAGTGAGTACTTTTACTTTTGGTATTTAAAGTATATTTGCTGATACTTTGTACTTTAACTTTAGTGAGAGTTTCTCATTTTACTTAAAACGTG
>JBAMJR010000189.1:5457500-5465000 GCA_038501785.1 Myoxocephalus aenaeus
CATGTTGTACGTTTCCTACTTTATTAAGTTTCCACCGTTATATTCCATATTCTCTGTGTTTTATTGATGTGTTAATTTCCACTCAGTTCGTGGTTCATTAACTGTTAAATAATAACAGCATAATTAATATGCTTTTAAAAGCATAATTGATATGCTTTTAAAAGAAAGACGCTCAAAATAGAAGCAGGCATCTATATAAATGTTTATTCTTTTAATCAACTATTGTCTCATTCATTTGTGTCATTTAAGGTATACTGTATGCTTTGGCATTCTCATTGTTAGTTTACATTTTCCAACTTTTTCATGTATAAACTGAGATTTCACAAAATGTTTGGTCATGAAAATTTGGTTTAAAGTCATGGAAAAGTCATGGAAATCCATTGGTCAAAAATGTGTATGAACCCTGTCAGGATTCTAACCGTCGTTGTCGTTCCTGCAGAACGCCGTCGTGGGCGGCTTCGTGTCGCACTACCTGCTGGAGAAGTCCAGGATCTGCCGGCAGAGCAAAGAGGAGCGGAACTACCACATCTTCTACCGGCTGTGTGCCGGCGCCTCAGAGGACATCCGGCAGAAGTTTCACCTCAGTTCCCCGGACACCTTCAGGGTACGACGCTGGCGGTCCCTGTCTCAGTCCGTGTCTCACGGGGCGGTCTATGTCTCGGTCTCACGGGTCTCTGTCTCACGGGGGGTCCCGGTGGTTAGAGGCTTCATGAGGTCTATGAGTGGAGGACACACCAGACTCCATTCACAAAACCAGTGATTTAGCCTCTCAGAGCCTCTCGAGCGTTGCATTTCTCTTCGCTGCAGGAAATGTGGTCGGCATGTGAGACAAGACTTCCTGTTGGCTCAGCTCCAACAGGAAGTCTTGTCTCACAGGCCATTTTGACTTTTTTTTTTACGTTTAGAAGCTTGTGCGTTAACAGACTCTTCCTTGAGGTTTAACCTGGAGGTTTAACCAGAAGTTAAAGAAGAATGTAAGAACAGAAGATTCAGAGTCCATTTCATTTATAGCTCAACTTAAATAATGTGTTGAAACATAAAGACGTGATGATGCTCGTCCTGTAGTCGTGGTGTTAAGTGCACGAGAACGAAAAGAAAAACTGAAATAAAGTCTAATAATTGCAGTAATAACAAAAGAAAAGCTGAAAACGGAAGCTTCCTTTTTCCTTATTCGACTAAAACAGATCCAGAACTTTGTTTCCTCACCTGAAAAGAGCCGAGTCGTGTTTTATTTAAAGTCCTCCTTTTAATTGTTTTCATTTCCAAAGGTTTGCTGAAAGGTCATTGGACTTTTCTCTCTGTTCTCTGAACTTTTGCTAATCTCTTTGTCTCTCTCTCCGTTTGTGTCTCAGTACCTGAACAGAGGGTGCACTCGCTTCTTCGCCTCCAAAGACACGGACAAGCAGATCCTGCAGAACCGCAAGAGCTCGGAGGTAAAGTTCTCCTCCCGGCAGGTCGCCTTCTTTCATCTCTAATGGATCTCTAATGGAGTCAGTTAGACTTGAACCGAGCGTCCATGTTTAGTTTCTACAAAAACACTGATCTGGGAAAGCTTGAAGACGTTGCTTGTTGGTCTGGGGTTTGAACCGACGGCCTGCCGGTTGTGTATTTATTGTTATTAATATGGAAGGTTGGTGACTTTAGAAGCAGAGTTGTTCACACTGAGGATCTCCATCATGGCTCCCAAAGAGAACCGCAATGGTTCATTCCTTCATAATTTGCTGCGATACTATTGGGTCTCAAGGGGAGTTATTTTTAATAAATCGGTTATAAAAACGTCTATAAAATGAAGATAAATGCCCTTCAAACGTCTTTAGAGGCCGAGCTGTGTCTTTAAATGTCCAACCAGTTTGTAATAAAACAGAAAAGCCGTAATTCCAGCTCATTCTGGGGGATCCCGAGGCGTTCCAAGGCCAGCCGGGAGATATAATCCCTCCAGCGTGTCCTTGGTCTTCCCCGGGGTCTCCTACCAGTTGGACGTGCCTGGAAAACCTCTAATGGGAGGTGTCCAGGAGCCATCCTGACTAGATGCCCGAACCACCTCAGCTGACTCCTTTCCACACGAAGGAGCAGCGACTTGACTCCAAGCTCCCCCCTGATGTCCGAGCTCCTTACCCTATCTCTAAGGCTGAGCCCGGCCACCCTATGGAGGAAGCTCATTTTGGCCGCTTGTATCCGAGACCTCGTTCTTTCGGTCACGACCCAGAGTTCGTGACCATAGGTGAGGGTTGGAACGTAGACCGACCAGTAAATGGAGAGCTTTGCCTTCCGGCTCAGCTCCCTCTTCACCAAGACGGACCATTTTACTGTTTTACTGCTGCAGACGCACCGATCCGCCTGTCGATCTCCCGCTCCACCTTACCCTCACTCGTGAACAAGGCCCCGAGATACTTGAACTCCTTCACTTGGGGTAGGCACTCCGTCCCCACCTGGAGGGAGCAATCCACCGGTTTCCGGCAGAGCACCATGGCCTCAGATTTGGAGGTGCTAACTCTCATCCCTGCCGCTTCACACTCGGCTGCAAAACGCCCCAGTGAATGCTGGAGGTCACGGTCCGAGGAGGCAAACAGGATCACATCATCTGCGAACAGCAGAGAGGCGATCCCGAGACTCCCGAACCGGATCCTCTCCGCCCTCTGGCTGCGCCTAGATATCCTGTCCATGAAAGTCACGAACAGGACCGGTGATAAAGGGCAGCCCTGGCGGAGGCCAACACCCACCGGGAACGTCTCTGACTTACTACCAAGGATACGAACACAGCTCCTACTGCAGGTGTACAGAGACCGGATGGCCCGTGCCAACGGGTCCGGCATCCCATACTCCCGCAGCACCCCCAACAAAAACCCCCGAGGGACCCGGTCGAAAGCCTTCTCCAAGTCCACAAAGCACATGTAGACTGGTTGGGCAAACTCCCAGGACCCCTCCAGTAATCTTGCGAGGGTAAAGAGCTGGTCCACTGTTCCTTTTTATATATATATATATATATATATATATATATATATATATATATATTTTTTTTTTTATATATTTTTAAAATATATTCTTCAATATATATTTTTTTATTTATATATATATATATATTTTTTTTTGATTTTGATATACATATTTGTGTGTGTGTGTGTATATGTATGTATGTATGTATGTATGTATGTATATATTATATATATATATATATACAGGACTGTCTCAGAAAATTAGAATATTGTGATAAAGTTCTTTATTTTCTGTAATGCAATAAAAAAAACAAAAATGTCATGCATTCTGGATTCATTACTAATAAACTGAAATATTGCAAGCCTTTTATTCTATTAATATTGCTGATTATGGCTTACAGCTTAAGAAAACTCAAATATCCTATCTCAAAATATTAGAATATTTCCTCAGACCAAGTAAAAAAAAAAGATTGATAACAGCAAAACAAAATCAAACATTAGAAAATGTCCATTAATGCACTCAGTACTTGGTTGGGAATCCTTTTGCACGGATTACAGCATCAATGCGGCGTGGCATGGAGGCAATCAGCCTGTGGCATTGCTGAGGTGTTATGGATGCCCAGGATGCTTCAATAGCGGCCTTTAGCTCATTTGCATTGTTGGGTCTGGTGTCTTTCAGCTTCCTCTTCACAATACCCCACAAATTCTCAATGGGGTTCAGGTCAGGGGAATTGGCAGGCCAATCGAGGACAGTAATGCCATGGGCAGTACACCAGTTACTGGTGGTTCTGGCACTGTGGGCAGGTGCCAGATCATGCTGGAAAATGAAATCCTCATCTCCATAGAGCTTTTCAGCAGACGGAAGCATGTAGTGCTCTAAAATCTCTTGGTACACAGCTGCATTTACTGCTGTATTCCCATGGTCAAGCCACTTCTGAACTCAAGACAACAGAAGAAGCGTCTGACTTGGGCTATGGAAAAGAAGCACCGGACAGTTGCAGAGTGGTCCAAAATCCTCTTTTCAGACGAAAGCAAGTGTTGTATTTCATTTGGAAGTCAAGGCGCCAGAGTCTGGAGAAAGGCTGGAGAGGAGCAAAATCCAAGTTGCTTGAAATCCAGTGTGAAGTTCCCACAGTCAGTGATGGTTTGGGGAGCCATGTCAGCTGCTGGTGTTGGTCCACTGTGTTTCATCAAGTCCAGAGTAAATGCAGCTGTGTACCAAGAGATTTTAGAGCACTACATGCTTCCGTCTGCTGAAAAGCTCTATGGAGATGAGGATTTCATTTTCCAGCATGATCTGGCACCTGCCCACAGTGCCAGAACCACCAGTAACTGGTGTACTGCCCATGGCATTACTGTCCTCGATTGGCCTGCCAATTCCCCTGACCTGAACCCCATTGAGAATTTGTGGGGTATTGTGAAGAGGAAGCTGAAAGACACCAGACCCAACAATGCAAATGAGCTAAAGGCCGCTATTGAAGCATCCTGGGCATCCATAACACCTCAGCAATGCCACAGGCTGATTGCCTCCATGCCACGCCGCATTGATGCTGTAATCCGTGCAAAAGGATTCCCAACCAAGTACTGAGTGCATTAATGGACATTTTCTAATGTTTGATTTTGTTTTGCTGTTATCAATCTTTTTTTTTACTTGGTCTGAGGAAATATTCTAATATTTTGAGATAGGATATTTGAGTTTTCTTAAGCTGTAAGCCATAATCAGCAATATTAATAGAATAAAAGGCTTGCAATATTTCAGTTGATTTGTAATGAATCCAGAATGCATGACATTTTTGTTTTTTTTATTGCATTACAGAAAATAAAGAACTTTATCACAATATTCTAATTTTCTGAGACAGTCCTGTATATATATGTATATATATATATATATATATATATATTCTGGTTGGATGAGGTCTCGTTTGATTTAAAGTTCTGGTGTAAAAACACGTTTCTTCAACCTCCACAACTGAACTTTATATCCAGATAACTTTTGCCCATTTAAAAACAGATATATTGTACGTTTTTTATCTTTTAAAAATCATGTTTCAATTGTTGATTTTTCTTGACTGTTGCAGTATTTTTTTTATTTCCTCTCACTATGTTCATTGTTATGCTCGTCAACAACAACACAACCTACCGGATTATAATTCATATAAACCAATATTTACTGTGCGCTTGTTGTTTCTGCCCCCTGGTGGCCAAACATGTAGTACTGCAGTTTAACTGTTGCAAAGATAGAATTTGAGTTGGTCGCTTATGAAATACTGCACTTCATTGAAGAAAATTAAACACTTGTATTTCAGTATGGTCAATCACAACTTGTACTTTGAAGATTAACTTAACATGTCTACAACAATGAATGATTTGCAAAATAAAGCTACAAGACAGTTTCTTTTAAGTACTACGGGGCAGATATATGACTAATAATCAGTCGAAGGCTTTTGGGAGTGGTTGCACATTTTTAGTCACTTTATATTTTGAGTCAAAATAAGAAAAAAATATTGAATATATATTGTATATTGAGGGTAAACTAAGTGAGCAAACGGTGTCACACGTTAAATTATGGTACATGTATTCATGAAGTTACCTTCCATGAGGGTTATTCTTGTCAAACTATTAGTTTGTTCTGTTTGTGTGTTGCTTTCACATCTTTAAGCAGCACGTTCGTTCTCCTTACAGTTAATTATTGTTTTTATTTTAATGAATAATAATAAATGGAACACAAGAAGAAATGCTGCAGTTCCTGCCAGCGCCGTTCTCTTTGCAGCCTCTACGGGAAAAATATTACATAATCATGGATATCCATGTGCATCAGAATATTTAAATAAAAAAATCATGATGCATTATTAAAAAGATACGACAAAATGCATACATTTACAGAGAGAATCCTCTACGTCTCAGAGAAAGTTATGAACTTGATTATGAATCTATATGATTCGATTTTTAAATCTCAGTAGAATATTTTTAAATCTCTTGTCCATGTTCTCCTCCGAATGGTTGTAATAATTAATAGCGCTGCAGGGAAACGCAGCCGCTGTAATGGAATATTGTGCATAATTAATCAAACGCTGACGGCAAAGGAAAGAGTTCATTTCATATGATGATCTCTTATTAATGCAACGCATGAAGCGTCAGCCGGGCTGCTAATCACCATGATTGCTGTTTCAAAATAAGCATCTGAATTTATTCTGAAGATATATATATTAAAATAAAAAAATATATAAAATATATATATTAGGGCTGGGCAAAGTTTAAAAAATTTAACTGATTAATCGCATGCATTTTCTGTGATTAACTGCGATTAATCGCATTATGCGGCAAATTCAAAAATGTATGAAAAACTAGTGTATTGCACGCTTTTATTTTAAAGTAATGTTATCAGAATAATATAACAGGCACTCTCAGAGCAAGAGCAAGTTAACAACAGTGTATAAATCATTTTATATATATATATATATATATATATATATACACATACACACTTACTACTGTTCAAAAGTTTGGGGTCACTTCGAAATTTCCTTATATTTCAAAGAAAAGCACTGTTTTTTTCAATGAAGATAACATTAAATTAATCAGAAATACACTATACGTTGTTAATATGGTACATTTTTCACTCTTTGTTTCATTGCAGCCATTTGCTAAAATCAAAAGGTTCATTTTATTTCTCATTAATGTACAATCAGCACCCCATCTTGACAGAAAAAAACAGAAATGTAGAAATGTTTGCAAATTTATTAAAAAAGAAAAACCACATGGTCATAAGTATTCAGACCCTTTGCTCAGTATTGAGTAGAAGCACCCTTTTGAGCTAGTACAGCCATGAGTCTTCTTGGGAATGATGCAACAAGTTTTCCACACCTGGATTTGGGGATCCTCTGCCATTCTTCCTTGCAGATCCTCTCCAGTTCCGTCAGGTTGGATGGTGAACGTTGGTGGACAGCCATTTTCAGGTCTCTCCAGAGATGCTCAATTGGGTTTAGGTCAGGGCTCTGGCTGGGCCAGTCAAGAATGGTCACAGAGTTGTTCCGAAGCCACTCCTTTGTTATTTAGCTGTGTGCTTAGGGGTCATTGTCTTGTTGGAAGGTGAACCTTCGGCCCAGTCTGAGGTCAAGAGCACTCTGGAATAGGTTTTCTTCCAGGATATCTCTGTACTTGGCCGCATTCATCTTTCCTTCAATTGCAACCAGTCGTCCTGTCCCTGCAGCTGAAAAACACCCCCATAGCATAATGCTGCCACCACCATGTTTCACTCTTGGGATTGTATTGGGCAGGTGATGCAGTGCCTGGTTTTCTCCACACATACCGCTTAGAATTAACCCCAAAAAAGATAATCTTATTTCTCATAGTCTGGGAGTCCTTCATGTGTTTTTTGGCAAACTCTATGCGGGCTTTCATATGTCTTGCACTGAGGAGAGGCTTCCGTCGGGCCGCTCTGCCATAAAGCCCCGACTGGTGGAGGGCTGCAGTGATAGTTGACTTTGTGGAACTTTCTCCCATCTCCCTACTGCATCTCTGGAGCTCAGCCACAGTGATCTTTGGGTTCTTCTTTACCGCTCTCACC